>JAQJVL010000728.1:0-285000 GCA_035578905.1 Stictocephala bisonia
TTATTTAATTTTTAACATTTTTGTTTTACTGATGGCGGCCATTTTGGCTTTGGCAAAACACCTCTTTTAAATGAATTTCGAACTTTGCGGAGAAGCAGATATCTCCTCTTCTATACATCCTAGAACATTCAAACAAAAACCAATCTCTTCAGAAGAGTCTGAACTTTAATTTAAGTCTTTACAGTTGTGTCCTTAAACTTAAGTATAAGGGCCCAAATGTATCTCCAAAGTTTATCATGGATTTTTTTCAAAAATCAATTTTCACACAATTATTTTTTCAGGAAGTCAACAGTTAATTTATTTGTTATTTTTTATGTGATAGGTATATTGAGGTACTTCAAACTCAGAAAGTTTCAAATTGTGGACTAGCATAGTTTTTTAGAAAACAATGTTTGAAATCATGAATTTTTCAAAGTTCAAGGATTAATACCTTTTTTGGGCATGAAAATAAAAATTTTAAATTTATCCCAGTTTTAGTACTAGAACAGAGGAACAACCTGCAAAAATTTGGTTTTGTGGACTGTATTATTTACCAAGATATATAATGTACAAAACTGCCAAAAAAAAAACAATATCGCTCCAGCTACTTACAATGCTAAACATAGCTAAATAATATGCTTTGTTATGCCTGAAACTATATAAAACAATGACACACATATAGTTATACCATTTATTAATATACAAACTTTTATTTTCATGACTGATGAGCATTGAGTAGATGCGAGATTTCATCACACAAGCATTATGTGATGTTGAAGTTGCGCCAGTTGCTGTAGGGGTGTAATCTTTCTCAAGATATTACTCAAAGGGACCCATGTTTCATAATTTTTGCTGTATTTGTAGGAAGTTCTTGGACCAGCTGGTTCATGAAGTCCACGGATATAGAAATGTTGAAGCACTTAACCTTGTTGTCTGCTACAAGCACAAGTCGATGAAAAAAAAAAGGTTCCAGGAATTTTGAGGCATTCTTTGAATCGAACTTCAAGTTCTGTTTTATCCTTTTTTTTATTTCCCCACTGTTAACGTAAAAGTACACAATCCCTTTAGAGTTTTCGGAGCAAAAACTAAACATACATATTATTAGCATTGGGTAAATAAGCAGACTACAGTTCATCCTTTTGTTTACTCTTGTTTTGATGAGAACTCGGGACTGGTTAAAAATCACAACCTTTGTATAGTAAGCAACCATCGACAGTACAAAAACTGCAGGAATTCATACCTTCCAAAAATATCTCATTGAAGATATAAGAAACAGTGTACTGGCCGTTAAAAAGGTTATATGCTTTTAACGGAAGATTTACTTTTAAAATAACAAAGAATGAAACAGAACTTGAAGTTTGATTCAAAGAATGCCTCAAAATTCCTGGAACGCAATCTTTTCATCGACATGTGCTTTTGGCAGACAACAAAGATAAGTGCTTCAAAACATCTTAATCTGTGGATTTATAAAAGTTTATAACATCAAAGAGGGAGATGTTAACTTTGGATGAGTATGATACCATTGCCTGTGTTTATGACTAACAGTGATTGCTGGGAAAATTCCATCTGTCAATCGAGAGCATAATGACTGTTGCTGGTCCAAGACCTTCAAATACAGCAAAAATTATGAAACATGGGTGTTTTTGAGTAATATCTCGAGGAAGACCACACCCCTATAGCAACTGGCACAACTTCAACTCTCGCATCTACTCAATGCTATTAATCAGTCATGAAAATAAAAGTTTGAATATTAATAAATGGTATAATTATATTTGTGTCATTGTTTTATATATATTTAGGCATAACAAAGCATAATATTTAGCCATGTTTAGCATTTGTAAGTAGTTGGAGTGATATTGTTTTTTTTTTTTTTTTTTTTAATTTTTAATTTTGGCACTTTTCTACATTATATATCTTGGTAAATAATCAAGTCAACAAAACCAAAATTTTGCAGGTTTTTCCTCTGTTCTAGTACTAAAACTGGGATAAATTTTAAATTTTTATTTTTCATGCCCAAAAAAGATATTAATCCTTGAACTTTGAAAATTTCATGATTTCAAAAATTGTTTTCTAAAAAACTATGCTAGTCCACAATTTGAAACTTTGTGAGTTTGAAGTACCTTGATATACCTATCACATAAAAAAATAACAAATAAATTAACTGTTGCCTTCTTGAAAAAATAAATGTGTGAAAATTGATTTTTGAAAAAAATCCATGATAAACTTTGGAGATATATTGGGGCCCTTATACTTAAGTTTAAGGACACAACTGTAAAGACTTAAATTAAAGTTCAGACTCTTCTGAAGAGATTGGTTTTTGTTTGAATGTTCTAGGATGAATAGAAGAGGAGATTTGTGCTTCTCCGCAAAGTTCGAAATTCACTTAAAAGAGGTGTTTTGCTGAAGCCAAAATGGCCACCATCGGTAGAATAAAAATGTTAAAAATTAAATAACATACTTTTTGTACTTCTGATGAGTGGTACTTTTAGATATAAAAATATGAAAAATAATAAAAATGTTGCAGCAACCAATTAAATTATTTCTGGACCACTTCATATGGATTGACCCACAATACAGCTAGAAAACATTGTCTTCATAACTTTGAACAATAATTGCTTAAAAATAGGGTTATCGGGATTCACCATAGTCACAATGAAAAGAAAAAACTACAACCCTGTTAAGTCGATCCTTTTATAATTTCAAAATAACCTTATCCAATTCAAGAAATTAAAAAATTGATTTAGTTTTGATTTTATTAAAAAATAATGCAATTTAGTGTGGAAAGAATCAACAATCCGTTAGCTATGGCTAAATTTTTTTATTATACTATATATATATATATATATATATATATATATATATAGATGCTAAATATTATACAGCTGATGTTTTTAAGTTGTCAGTATTAAGTATTATTATCCATATTCATTAATTATAACTATAAAAAAACCAAGATGGCTGACCTGACTGCAGTCTCTAGTGAAGTGTCTCCCAAAAGTGTGTTTTTTGTAATACCCAACAAATTATTACTAACCTGCACATCAAAATTACCTTGAAGCACTTGTAAATAATTAACTTAACTATTTACTCTAACAAAGCCATAATTTACGAATGAATACACAAATAATTTGACACTGCTAATCTAATGGTCAATTCTATATACATGATTAAGAATTTTTAAACTGTATAAATACGACTAAACATTTCTCACTTCATAAATAAACAAGACTATTTTAAGAAGCAAGTAGTTAATTTTAAAGAATCAAGATTTGACAAGAGTAACTGTATCTAAATTAATACAATGATGTCACTAGGATCGCCAACTCACAAGCAAAGTGACGCCTTAGATTGTGCAATAAACACCAACTCACACAGTTAATTTCACCATCTGTACAGAACATAGTGAGTAGGTCACTGACGGGAGCAGCAACCTAGCACCTGCTGACAGTGCACCTGACTAGACACCACTAGTCTGTTGTTTTACTATTGCACTCTGATACAACACTTAACTGTTGACATTGTTATATAAGTCAGTGAAACAATACCTCACAATTAATTTCAGTTATATTGTATGGCAATAGGAACCAGCCAAACCCAGCTCAAAAAAACTGAATCACATTTCTTTTGATCAACTTTAATGACCACCAGGAGTCTGTCAAACCTGGTTATTTAGAAAACAGCTGCCTTTTAAGTCTGATTACCTTTTATTTTTTGAGAGAGATTTTATTAACATTGAAAATTAACAACAGGAGGAGTCTGACAAACCTCAACTTAAAAAACAGTATTTCACATTTTTATCCCATTGACATCATACGATAAGAGGTACAAGGTAGGAAAACCTTTTTTTTGTAAAACTTAGCTGGCCAGCAAAAATCACTGAAATTACAGAAAAAGAAAAAACTAATGCAACAGTATATAATGTTACATTTTTTGGAGACCACACAACCTCAACAATTAAAGAATCCAGCTTATTTCCATATTTTTAAAATTTACACATATACGGCAGTCCACAAGCAGACAAATTTAAAAATAAAATGTTCAACAAAGCTCTAAAGGATGCTGAATCCACCTTTAGAGCCACAAAACACCTGAAAATGATACCCTACAGTTTCAACTAGATAACAGCACACCTATTATTAAAATTCATATTCGCCTTAAAATACGCACAACGTTGTGTCGGCGTCTCATATGTAAGAACCAGCAGCCACGTCAAGGCAAAGAAGGACAAGACAAGAAGTCTTTTGGATGGGGAAACTCATCCAAAAGAAACACACAAAGAGTCCTGGTACTGCAGAAGAGGACAATACGCATACTGGCAGGACTTAGACCTAGAGACTCATGTCGTGATGCTTTCAGACAATTCAAAGTATTGACTGTTGTGTGCCTATTAGGGTTGTGCGAGAAGTGATTTTTGAGTTCGAGTCGAGTCGAGTCGAGTAGTTGGCATTTTTTTCGAGTATCGAGTATTTTTCGAGCGAGTATTTACAGGATTCCCTGTTCACCCAAGACAACTGTAAAAGGCAGACACTATCCTAAGCCTATGTTAAGTTTTGCCTTATTCGTAAATATATACATCTAAACTGAACACAATAATTTTGATTTGTTGTTTGTAACTGTAACCTTTGATAAATAAAACTTGTTACTTCCTGCCTTCCTACATTTTTATGTGGCATTGTTTTGTTTAACCCTTTTCCTTTTTTTTCGAACTAATATTATGTAAGAAATTCAGAAAGTATATTATTAATTGAAACAACATGGAAGAAAGATTTAATCTGTTCACTCATATCACAGATCATATTTTCTATGCGAGCCAATTATACTGTTTCACAGCCGGCCGATATGTTTATCTGATGGTTCAGTTCAAAGTGTACCATGAAAACGTAGTGAAGTTTGTTGGCAAAAGTTGCATTCAACCAAACTGATGCTAAAATTCAGGCATTATTGCCAAATGCAGTCAATTTATTTCAGAATTGCCTCCTCTCAACAAAAAATTGATTGTGTACACGCCAAGAAGAGTGGATCTGTATTCTGTGGTTATTTAACCCTTTTAGTGCCGTGACCTTGAACGGCCTCTATGGTGAAAAGTGCCAAGCAATTCTGAGCAAAAATGTAAGGGTTTACAACAAAAATCATATTAAATTTATTTTTGGTCATAAACCTTTGAAGTAAGTTTTATTTTGTTTTATGATTATTATTGCACATTTTGATTGTAAATTATTTTAAAATAATGTCTTCCAAGTATTTATAAACTAAAAAAACATGTAAAAAAGATAAAAATAAAAATAAAAAATTTGACTTTGAGTCCATAAAAGTATATTTCAGTATTTTTTTTTAATTTTTTCCAGTAATACTGTCTTATAGTGCATCTAAAACTGAACAAAACCAGTATAACAAATATTACTTTCATGCAAACAATTCCCAATATTTTGCAAAATAAAAATATTTTATAATACGATAATTTACGGCGAAAACATATAAGTTATGGAAAAAATTTATTCTCTGTATTCTTATAAAAAAAACAAAGTTATAAGAAGTAAATTACTATATTAGGAGCTTATTCTATACCTAAAATATGTTGTAACCATAGTAATCATAAAGAATAATATAGAAAATAAATCATTTCATACCTTATTGATTGTTCAATTCAGATATTCAGAGTGACAAATCAGGTCTCCTTACTGAAGCATTGAATTTATAATTGTTTTTGTACACTAATCATCACAGTTTACTTTATTTCTATCCATTTTACAATAAAAATGATTAAAACTTTTATTTGAAAACACACGCAAACACCGCTTGGCACAATGTAAACAAACAACGAAACAACTAGCGCAACTTTGTAAACAAATGAAACATCGATATATCGAAGAGTACATCGAAACATCGATCGAAACAAGTACTTCGACGCCTTTAGAAGCTGTCTGCATCGTTACTAGCCAGTTAATACAGTAAGGTAGTACTATAATAAATTAAATACGGATCGACACGCTCCGTGTCGACGGCATTTTTAGCACAGATTTGCATCGACACGGAGCGTGTCGTGCGGCACTAAAAGGGTTAATTCAGTAATAATAAGGTTACAACTAACCGGAAATAAGCTCTGAATTATATAATCAAATTTGAAAATCTGAATGACAAAGACTGTGGTTCAATCAATTTCTAATAATAACTAAGCAGGTTTATTAAAAATAAATTTTAAAGTCGCTTCGGATGAATTAGTTTTTAAATTATGATCGGTAATGAAATATTTGCAACTTGAAACTACTTCGATACATGAGGCTACACTGAACAACAGATAAATAATAATTTCATAATGAGAAATTAATGAAAACCTGGCGTAATCGAACGAAAACCATAGACGTAGTCAGCTAATATAATAGGTCTAAGAATAAGAATAAGAATTCATTTATTCCATTGATCTGATTTACAGAAATAGGACAAGTCAAATCATACATAAGCATACTTACAGTGTATACATTTCTGTAAACTTATATATAAACAGTTATGACAATTAATTACTATTGTAAAAAAAAAAAACAATAAATTTGTAATACAAAGAATTGCCATAAAACAGTTTTCAGTAATGTAAAATTATAAAAAAAAAAAAAAATACCTAATGTCACATCTCTAACAAGAGATATATCAAAATATGATATCAACTTGACAATCTAAAAATTCATCAATTTTATAAAAGGGATTTTTTTCTAACCAATTGTATAGTTTTCTTCTAAAATTATTAAAACTCACTAATCTTGCAACTTCGGGCAGCTTATTGAAAAAATAAATACAGTTTAATTTGTAAGAACTTGCTGTTTTAGATAACCTGTGTGGAAGTATATCAATCTTATTCCTCCCTCTAGTAGAATAATGATGAATTTCCTGTCTAACAGGAAATTGATGTAAATTTGATTTTTTGTGCAACAAAACTTGGAAAATATAAAGATTGACTATGGTGGGAATTTTAAGGTCTACAAAAAGAGGCTGACAGTGTGCAAGGGGATCAGCTCCTGCAATGCAACGCACAGCCCTTTTCTGTAGTAAAAGGATGTCGTGAACGTGAGGAGAGTGACCCCAAGCAAGTAAACCATATAGTAAATGTGACTGAAAGAGTCCGAAATATGCGAGTCTTAAATATTCTGGACTAACAAAATGTTTAAGCTTCCAAAGCACATAATTTACCCTAGAGAGTTTGTTACATACAGTTTCAATATGAGATGTCCAATTTAATTTCGAATCAATGTTTATTCCCAAGAGCTTAACAGATTCTAGATTAATTTCTTGTTTAAGGCTTAAAGTAATATACTGAGTTTTTTGGGGATTGCAGGATAACTTATTTGTGGAGAACCATTCATATGCTGTAGTTTCTGCTTGTTGAATAATTTCTTTAAGACAATTTAAGTTATGATGGTTAGCAAATAAAGTAGTATCATCTGCATAAATTACTGAATGAATATTGAGGTTTTTAGGGAGATCGTTTATGTAAATTATGAAGAAAAAAGGCCTAAGAATGGAGCCTTGCGGCACACCGGTTATTACTTCTTTCATTTCAGAGCACTTATTTTTAATTGAAACAAATTGAAGCCTATTGGAAAGGTATGAATTAATAAGTTTTAGAGAGTTTTCCCGAACACCATAAAACATTAGTTTGCTCATCAGAATTTGAGATGGAATACTGTCAAATGCTTTACTAAGATCACATAATACTAAAGAGACAAAATCTTTTTTTCAAAGGCCTCTAGAGAGTGATCAATTATATTTAATATTGCTGATGTTGTAGACTTATTTTGGCAGAAGCCAAATTGACAATTAGACAGTAAGTTATGAGTTTCAAAATAATTATTTAACTGATTATACATGATTGATTCGAAAATATTAGAGAAAATAGGAACAATTGAGATTGGACGGTAGTTTTGTATTAAGTTTTTGTCGCCTTTTTTAAAGATTGGAGTAACTTTTGATACCTTAAGTGATGGTGCAAAATATCCTTCGTTCATACAATTGTTTAAAACAAAAGCAAGAGGTTTACTTATAAACTTAATTGTTTGTTTTATTATAAAATTAGATAGCCAATAGTAGTCCATAGCTTTGGAATTTGAAAATTTAGATACAGCCTTCATGATATCATCGGCTGAGACATTTACCCAAGTAAAAGTAAAAGAGTTTTGACCACCCCACTGATCTCTTAAAAAATAGTCTGGTGTGTAAGGACTGGAAGGAATTCTATCATTTAAGTCTTTAATTGAATTCAAGAAGTAAAGGTTAAACTCATCTGGATCTAAACTAACATCTACACTATGAGTAGGTTAATGTTCATCATTAATCACCTTCCATGCAGCCCTGCATTGGTTGGGAGCATTAATGATGTATTGTTCAACTGCAACTTTTTTGGCTTGTATTAGTTGATTTTGGTACCTTTTTTTAAATTGAACATAACTATCATAAGCTGCTTGAGTTTGCTCTGACCCCCTGGACCGTAAATTTTTATATATTGTAAATAATGCGAGCATTTGATTTTTTTCTTTAGCTAATTCAGGTGTGTACCAATTGATTAATTTAGTTTTATTAGTTTTATTTGTTGATCTTTTCACTAAAGGCGAACAATAATGCCACAAGTCAACATATTTTTTAAAAAATGTATCAAATAGGTTTTCAACATTAATTTTGTTGTTTTTAAAATCTTCTATCATCGCCCAGTTTTCTTTTTTTAGGCAAGATATAAACAGATTTATGTGTTTGTCGTTCTGCTTCCTAACAAATGCGTTAGCTAACTTATTTTGATTCTTTTGGGAGTCGTCAATTTTAAACATGCCAAAAAAAGTGGTATGTGGTCTGCAAAATAATGTTCTCCGAGTGAAGTGTTATATTGACTCTTATTGAAATTTACAATAATATTGTCAATGCACGATTTTAAGCGTGTAGGCTGGCGATTTGTTAAAAACAGATTGAGTGATCTGAGAATATTAAAAAATCTCAAATAAGCCAAGTTGTTATTGTTGTTATTTCCCATTTCAATATTAAAATCTCCTGCAATAGTTATCCTATGGTTATTTAATAAAAGTTTCTTAATGGCAAGTTCAAAACAGTCAAAAAATGTATTTATATCTCCACTTGGAGATCTATAGATGCTCACAATTACAATATTTTCATCTATAAATTTTACACAACAAATTTCCATACCTAATTCCAAATTAAATTTTGAGACATCAACAACAGAATATTGTATAGACTTTTTTATAAAAATTCCAACTCCACCATTTTTACTTAATTTTCTACAGATCACACTGGCAGGAACAAAATTACTTGGTACAAATAGATCTACTTGATTTTGTTGCAGCCAGTGTTCAGATATACATATAACATTAAGATTTTTTTCTTCACGTAGACATTCCAACTGCAATATTTTATTTCTTAAACACTGAACATTTACTTGCATTAATCTAAAAAAACCATTAGAACTTTCTTCAACATTTTCCATTACACTCTCACATTCATCACTAATCACAACACACGGGGGGGGAGCCTGGTGTTTGCAGGGGTTGAGCGGTAATAGCCGGTGTTGAAGATTGTTGCTGATATTGGGGTGGTGCTGGTGGTGACAACTGCTCAGGATGGGATGACCATGGTAGTGGTAACATCTGGTCATGATGAGGGAGGCTTGGCGGTGATGAGTCCATCAGTTTGGGAGTTGCAGTCCATTCTCCGATTGAGTGCTTCAGTGCACTTAGAAGTTGGTTGTGAGAGAGACCGTTTCTTGTAATTCTATTTGAATTATGATTATATGAGACTATGATGATGGTTGCCTCAGTTTGACGCTGGAATGTAACCAGCTGTTGAATGAAATGGTCACTTTTAATTAAATCACGAACACATCCCATTGGTGAACAAACCAGAGTTTTCAGTCCACTAGATTTAAAATGTTCTGTCAGCTGATTAAATGCTTTGTTGTAGTCTGACTCTGTTGGTTTACCCCAATATTTGGCCTTAGTCACTAAACTGAAGACTGTTGCCCCATTATTTGGAACTCTCTGTCTTGTCAAATTCTCAGAGATGTAGTCAGATTTTTGATCTAGACGATATTGGCGACGAGATGCAGTCTGAAATATCAGCTAAGTGCCAACTAGTGACACAGTGAAGATTGTGGGCAGCTAAACTAAAAACCTATGAATAAAAAACGAGACGTTTGAGAAGTTCAAATAAAAATGATTTTCCGAATCTCTAAATTAGTCGTATTTTGTTTAGAAAAGGTCTTTGGTTGATTGTTTTACAGTTTACATCGACGTCAATGTGAACAGGGAACCGTTTAGTGAATTTACGAATCAAAATTATCGTAATTTACCACTTTTTACACTCCAACTGTGTTATTGTCTAACCTATTCAGAATATCAGTTCAACAATTTGACAGGAAAAAATATCGTATGCGCAAATATTACACACAGTGTTAGCGATTTAAGGCGTTTTCGGAATAATAATTAATAGACGTTCGCCACAGATACATATATATTTTTTATTTGACGGAAAATAAATCAATAATGTTGTGTCACACGCTGCTAGAACGCCATTACCATATTTTATATGATATGATACGGTATTTTCTTACGTCAAATCATTGGACGATTCCCTGCTCAGATTAAAAAACAAAATAGACCTCAATCGACTCGCAAGAAATATACAATAATTTAATTTCCGAAAAGGAGCTGAACGGTTCCTTGCACGTACGTATACTATAACCGAGATGATCTTTCACCTAAAAAAGATGGGAAGTTCGATTCTTGGGATGTAAAGAGACCTGTTCTCGGGACCCTTTTGATTGAGCGATATTATTGATATGAAGGAAAATATGCATAATTTCTACGTTGCACAGACTATTAGATTTGTATTGGTAACAGGTTTTTGAGCATCTTGAACTGGATCTCTTGTCCCCTTTCTTAGGTCACAAAGACACTAACCAGCACTTCTGTTTTATTCACGCTATTTTAGCTTAGGTTACAAGTGACTTTATACTCGACAACCAACATGTGTGATCGCTACTATTTACAGTGATCGCTACCTTCCCATCTCTGTTGATTACTTTGAACTGAACTAGTTCAAATCATAATGAACGAACTCGTTCACTACGTCGACTAGTTCATTTGACTGTCGTCGAGTACTACCTATTCTTAGACGTATTGTTTAGTTCGTAATTACGTGTACCAAACTGATAACGTATGATTAAGGGTAAAATAAAACACAAAAATTTTTTATTGATAACTTAAAAAACTGTTTACTCTTAAAACTAAATTAAGATGTAAACATGATATTTCATGAAATACAACTACTCGATCGAACTTCGATTAGTTTTAGGAGCTTCGAGCCGAGTTCGAGTAGTAAAATACTCGATCAAATACTCCAAGTTTCGAGTACTCGCACACCCCTAGTGCCTATTCATCTTAGAAACAGCCTTCCATGCTTTAGGACAAAACCTGCAGAGAGGAACGTATACTCACAATTACAATACAAGAAGGGCCAATAACATCATCCTCACTATTCATCATCTCTCATTTTATGAATAACAACCATCATATCTGGTAGCCAAGTTCCTGAACATCCTTCCCAGTGAGGTGAAGAACACCAATTGCAACCTAAAGATGAGAAAAAACATCGTGAAGTGGCTACAAGAGCTACCCTGTTACACCGTGGAAGAATTTGAAAGTTGGAGACAAGTTTTTCAGTGATAATATCACATTTTCTTTAGTTTGAATCCCCTTGACCATCCTTTAAAATCTTAATTTTCAAATCACAAACTACCTGTACATTTTAACTTTACTCCTTTTGACCATTAACAACCTTTATTGAAACTTTTCTGATTTATATTGTTATCATTTTTAAATATAAAACTAACTGTTGTTCTTGATGAGTTTTATTAATTTGACTTTCTATAATTTTATCTCATCTTATCATCCTGCTTTAACTGTTTTGAGTTTTATCAATAATGTTTTTAATCTGCTATTTCTGTTAATATTACTAATTTTACCACTCCATTGTAGTACTCATTTAACAACATACCAATGTAACTTGTTCTGAATTTGTGACTATTACTATTCCAGGAGAATATGTCAATAAAGAAACCTTGTCTATTGTCAATAATAGGCTTGCACTGCATATCAAACTTAATGTATTCTTAATGCCTTAGGTGCTGCTTTGGAAAATCTCTCTGCTGGGCGAGTAGCAATCATGCAAGAAAGTTCCAACAGGCTGGCTTGTGCTGTTGTTATTGCCATCCGCTATGCTGCCTTGCGCACGCAGTTCTGTGACTCAAATGGCCAGGAGCAGCCCCTGCTATCATACCAACTACATGTATGTAAACAGCTTATTATGTTTGACATTATGAGACAAAATCTGGAAAACTGTTAAATTGTGTTATTTTTATAACACATTTGCTGCTTACCTATGTTTAAATCCGTTAGGAGGAGCTGACACAACACAAATACAATAAATCGCTGTACAAAAAATGAGGGCTGCTACCTAGAACCGAATAAAATGATAAAAATATGCTCATGGCAAATTATCCGGTACTGAAAAGTGCTAGGTTACACTGAAAAATCAACACAAAAAATCAGTATATGTGCGGAACCGCACAATCAGCAGCGAAAGTGTCAAATGATTTATGATTTGTTGAATCCTCACTAGTAATTGTAATCCATGCCACCACTGCAACGCTAGTAACAGCAATCAACCAATTATGGTGTAATGTAATAGATGTTGGAAAGAGCCATTTATAATGTCACTAAAATACACTTAACAAAAATGTATTGCCAGTTGGAACATTCTACCAGCGACATGAAGAAAAAATTGTTTTAAGTATTTGTACTCAGCAATATTATTGAAGAAAGGAATTTTAAGTAAAATAGGACATCAGATTGGTTATGTTTCTGGGAGATAGTATTTCAGCCGATGTCAGAGGTACTATACAAAGCAAGTACTGTATTGCTTTAGCACTTCTGCTTCACATGCAGAGGGTCATGGGTTTAAATCCCGAGAGGTCCACCTCAAATTTGCTTGGTGGGTTTGAACCTTTGTCCTGTTAGCAATGTTAGTAGATTCAGTTTAAAATGCCTCTGGCTAAATAAAATAATAAAAAAATATTGTAAACCCAGTAAAAATGTAAGGTACTGTTCCGAGCAGTACTGTACAAAGGTTCTGTCACCACTCATCATCACTACATAGTACCTAGTACTCTAATACATCAGCTGATGAGGTTCTTTTCTTCCCATCAGATTGCGTGCTTATTGCCAATGCATGTTGTTACTTGTGATCTGTGCATTATAAGTGAACCATTTTAGACGTTTTGTCATTACTCCTTAGTTGTATGCTTGGGACATTAAATAAATTAAAATTTAGTTTTTGTAATAATTATGAATTATGTTTACTTTTTATTGGCTGATGAATATGAAGTAAATAACTTAAGTTTAAACCTTTATCAACATTTTTCTCCTTCTTTTAATTGTACAAACAGTGGATGTTCTGAAATAGTAAAGCTCCTATGAGGTTTATATTGAGCAAAAACCTTTGTATTTTAATGAAGATAGAATAATATAACGGGTTTGATTTTTTACGGAACTAGGTCATCTTTAAATGCATACAGTAATAACCTGATTAAAAATGTTTACTAATTAAAATGTATATTACAAATTATATACACGGTGTATTTTTACTTACTCCCATAACTTTGCCAGTGGATTCTAATAATAAAAAGGGGGGGAAAATGGTAAATTATTTAAGTCATGTCCATCCAAGGTACAGAGTCTGACATGCCTTCCCTCGTAATCACAGTACACTCAGTTTGTGAAATTGGTATGGACATTTAAATTTTTTCAATTTGGATTTTTAAACCTTTGTTTATCCTCAAAGGCAGGATTTTACTGATTTTTTATTCATAAAAAAAATCCTTTGAGAGTTCTCATAACTAAGCACTGATGTTAGTTCATAGTGCCATCTGCTATGCAGCTCTTTTTAAGGTTTAGTGTTAATTATGGAGTTTATAAAAATATTTCACTTATATATTAACTGCATAGCATATTCCTCCCTATAGTTTCATAATTTTTTATGATGTTGAAAATTATATATGTTGAATAAAATCTTTAATGTTCATATTTGAATGTGTTTCTGAAATGTTATAGCAATGGAGGCTTTTTAAGCATCTAGCTGCTGCTTATGTGCTGAAAGTGTTCATACAAGACTTTACCAACCAGTATCTTGATTGTGTAGTTGCCTCGCAAACGGGATCAAAGGATGTGAAAGTGCTGGTAAGTGTTCAACAAACTGCTATCTAAAGCCTTTAATAAGGCTTAATAAATACCCCATCAAGCCAAATAAATAAAGGATGAAAATATCACATGCCTAGAAATTTAAATAGAATAAGTCACTTCCAATTTTTTTTTTTAAATTGGCTGAGGATTCAACTAGTTCAAAAATTCAAGTATTCTTTGTTTTTGAAATTTGTTAATAATAGAGTATCAGATGAGGGAGACAAAGGTAGTTGGACATTTGCCATCATTACGTGAAAATTACCAATCACGACGTTTCGATTTGGTAAAACCATTGATTTTATACACAAATAGATTTCCCATCCAATGTTAAATTTTGAGTCTCAAAATATCAGCTGTTTTTTTTTTGTGGTCCATTGTGGAGCGCTAGTGTAGTTCCATGTAAATGTAATGCAGTTTAAACCAGCTGTGGTTGAGGGCCTCACTAACTAACAAAATTACAGGAACAAGTATTCCTACTAGATGGTTTATCTATTGTAGATGTATATAATCAAGGGTAAAACCCAAACCTTTTTCAAGTGCTAAAAACTAAATTACATCTACACAAACATGTTATAAAATTATGTAAAATAATTTAATGTTATAAAATTATTATGTAGATAATTATTAAAGTAGATAAGTTTATTAGTTTAAGAAAGTAGTTTTATAACATGTTTGTGTAGATGTAATTTAGTTTTTAGCACTTGAAAAAGGTTTGGGTTTTACCAAATCGAAACGTCATGATTGGTAATTTTCACGTAATGATGGCAAATGTCCAACTACCTTTGTCTCCCTCAATTCAAGTATTGTTAGCTTTCCCTTTGAATATTGTCAATCACTTAAAGTGAATTTTCTGTCAAATTAAGATGAAAATATAGGTTAGAATGGCAAACTATAAGAATAAAAATTAAACGTATATGTATCTATTTGAATAAATATTTAGGTACTTAACTTTCTAACAAGAGAATTGTTTTTACTTGTTCAGTGGGGTTAATGTAGCTGATATTTGAATTGAAGTGTGTTTGCGTTACATAACTAAGCAAAATATTATGTTTATGTGGAAGTATGTTAGAACTAAATATACATTTTAGTTTAGTAACAAGTAGACCTTAACAGTGATTAGTAATTCAGTATTAATTTCAATAAATCAGTAGCAATTCAGTAGATGTTAATTTGCCCATTGTAAATCAATTAGTCACATTAATTATATTTCTGTATTAAGTACCAACATAGCAAATTAGATAACAATCACTGATCAACGTGTTTGGCTGTAGCTCTGAAAAAAATATTCAGAGTAAATGAACATATGAAGAAGAAAGGTCAAGTTCATTCAGAGACTTTGCTATTTGCGGTTAATTATTTTACTCTCAGACGTTTTTGTTTCTTTGAGACAAAACTTGCTGTTATGATTTTAGTAAATATTACAGTCTTATAACAAAAATCTGTAAGTACCAAAGCTAATATAAGTTAAATGTAGTTTCAGTAGTTAAGTTTGTTGTTTAATAATAGTCTTTCATTGAAAAAATTGACTTATTGGAATGTTTAAAAATGTTAATAGTAGCCTTCTGAGAAAACATGTGACTTATCAGAAAATAACTATTTATTTCACTTATTGTGATATGGGACATTTTAAAATTCAAGGAAAATTTACATAAACTACCTGTACTTATAAGTAATTAATCAAATATGAATAATTTAATGAGTATATGAGTTAAAATATGAATGTTATGTTGAAGTATATAATTGTAACTTTTTTATAATATCCTATCATACATTAGTGGGTTTAGTTAAAGTAGTTATTCTTAGTTTTCGATAATATTTAATCACTTCGCTATGTCATTTTATGAAGTACGCTATATATTCAGATTTCCTTGTATTTGGCGTTTTCTTCTGATATTGCTGTTAGTACTACAAAACTTCATCAAGTCATAATATTGTGTAACATCGCTTGTTTTGACTTTACAATATATGTTTTAAACTGTCAATATATAAAAAAGCAAAACAGCTTTTAGTATCTTGGCTTGATTCCTGATAAAAACTTACTGGGAAAGAATATGTAACAGAGTTAAATAATAAATTAAAATCATTGATTTGAACATTTTATTTTTCTAAAAATTTCTGCAGCACTGTCGTGCTTAAGAAGTTATATTTTGCGTTAGTAAATTCTAGATTGCAGTATGGTGTGCAATGTTGGGGTGTTATTTTCGAATTTAATATTTATAAATTAAGAACATTAAAAAACCACTTTTTAAGAATTATATATATATAAAGAATATAGAATTTGTTTCTGCTATACTGTCATTTAAATATACTTCCAATTTAGCATTTATTAGTTTATAAAGTTTTAACATTATTTTATGTTAGAAGTAAAAATACAGGTATGAATAATTTAGTATACCCAACGAGAAGTGTTGAAAGAAAAAATTTTAGAATCCTTAAACTAAAAAAATCACTTTAGACAGTCTTATGTTGGTCCATACTTAAATCAGTTACCGCTTGGCATAAGGGAATGTTCCACGACTAAAGCTTTCTCCTTTAAGTTGAAACAATGCAAATTAACACTTCTAATATATACTCTAGTTTTATAATATTGATTTTCTAAATTATATACTAAGTTAATGGCAAAATATTTAATGTTATAAATGCGTGTACGATTTCAGTATTTAGTTTGTATATGATTCAAGTAATTGTATATATGTATGAATGTTTGCTATTCTGTTTAGGTATAGATATTGATTAGTATTTCAGTATTGTAGTTTGTTTGTATATGATTCAAGTAATTGTATATATATATATATGTATGAATTATTATTTCAGTATATCTGTTTTTGTATGAAATTAAATTAATGGTTCAAGTAATTTACTCCTATTCTAAATTATTTTTATATTATATAATAGGAAATATTTATATTCACTAAGACAGTTTTATAAAATAGAATTAAATTATTTTGATATTTTTCTTTTCTCATTGTAAATAGCTTATTAGTATTAGTGGATATATACAGTAATTAGGCCTATATACAGTACAAGTAAACGTCACACAACACAAATTTATTACAATATAAGCACAAAATGCACAAATATATTACAATACAAGTACAAAATGCACGAATATTATGGTGATTGATTTCGGTGAACCACGCTCACCTTCCTCAGACCAGAGGGATTCACAAAAGAATGGAAAATGGTGTTCAACAACTCAATTTATAGGCCTATGATCACGTGACCCTATTGGCTGGAATTGTCAAAATGGCGGCTGCTGTGATATTATAAAATAGATGAAAATGTAGATAATCCAAAAGTTTTTAAGAAGGGTCGTAACATGAATGCTTGGGAAGAGTTATTTATTTTTAAAGAAAAATGTAAGGATCGTGATAAATTAATGAATGAACACGTTAATTTTGATTCCGAAATAGTTTTTAATAATTTATTTTCAGCGAATAAAAGAAGAGAAGTAACATCCAATAGGAATTAACCAATAATATCACAGCAGCCACCATTTTCACGATTCCAGCCAATAGGGTTACGTGATCATAGGCCTATAAATTGAGTTGTTGAACACCATTTTCCATTCTTTTGCGAATCCCTCTGGTCTGAGGAAGGTGAGCGTGGTTCACCGAAATCAATCACCATAATATTCGTGCATTTTGTACTTGTATTGTAATATATTTGTGCATTTTGTGCTTATATTGTAATAAATTTGTGTTGTGTGACGTTTACTTGTACTGTATATATACCAACACGTATTATGCTAATTAAAAACTATAGTAATTATATTAACACGTTTGTTTTGAATTTGACTTTTTTTATATATATGACTAAGATAAGAGATACATGCAGCACAGTAAAAGGCTCTTTATCAGTGTCAGATAAGGACTGGACTGAAAGTTTCTTAATTATTTTCTTTTCGTAGCTCTGACACACTACTTGATAAAGTGGCAGAGTATTTTTCCAAAAAAAATAATTGTACTGGAGAGTGTTTTACTGTAGGAAAATAAATTATTAATCTATTAATTTTCATTAATACTTTTGTTATTGGGGATGATGATTCTTCTTAAAGTATTTATGAATTTTTTGAAAACTCGATACATGTAACAATTGAATACTTTATCTAGACTGAGTAGGCTAAAACTTGAAATGCTCTTGTATTTTGATTTTATTTATTTCAATGTACTGCAAATGTGTTTGTTAACTCTGTCAATTTCAATTTATTTTGAGTAATATATATTGTATGACTTCAAACCCAGCTACCAAATAAAAAGAAGGAGGAAAAAAAATAATAATAAAATAAAAATTAAATGCACGAATAAAATAAATCTAAAGAACAAAATACTTGTGCCTTAGTGTCTAAATAATGATCAATGGCAACTTCTTTGATTATTTTATGTAGTAGAGAAAATTATTAATAGTGGAGCAACTTTCTGTATTCATAGCATTATCCTTGTTTTTTTCATAAAATTTTATATTCTATACAATTTGAAGGTAATTTTCTTTTTTTCCTAGTTACAATTAATTAACCAAATTCTTGTTTGTCCATAGGCCACCATGGTGTCTGGTGTCCACGCCATAGTGTCATGTAGTAAGCCTCTAATTACATGGGCAACACGAGACGCCATCCAAGAAGCTAGGGAAGCTTGTGGGGGCAATGGCTACTTAAAAGGTAACCTTAGATCTTAAAAAGATGTGGAATATTTTATTTTCATTTAGTTAATCTTAAATTCAAGGAAATATAAATGTATTACTCATAATCTATGAAAGCTACTTTTCATACCTGTCGGACTTTGTTACACAAATAAATTATTTGATGCCCTTTGTAAATTACATCCTAATGTGCTTATTTGTGTTCGTCTTGACTATTTTAAAACACTAATTTTAGGTTTCCTGCATATCAATCAATTTTGTTACATGAAAGAATGTTTTTGAGACGAATTGGACTGATTTTAACCTTTCAAAATATTGCCCTTGTAATTTTAACATATAAAATTCTGCGTTAAACTATATGCCAAAACTGAACTGAAAAGAAGGTACTGCAAATTTGTAGATTAATAGTATAATACAGGAACTATGATTTAATTACTTCAGTCCATTCACTTCTAAATTAATAATATTTTAAGTTTGTTTACAAAAAATTTACGATAAACTACAGATTAATGCAATACACATCACATAATGTACATACAGAGATTAGAACATACATGTTGTGGTATTAATGTTACTAGACAAGTACTTAAATTATTACTTGACAATTCCTGGAAATCTAAGCAATCCAATATTTCTGTGGGCAACTTCCAGGTTAACTGTGAAAACTTTCAAGGTAATATCACCAACCTCTGAGAATAAACAACTTGTTGGAGAAAAAATCAGCTACATAAAATTTGCCAAGACTTTTAAGGGAAAAAGTAAAATTAAAACGGTTGTCTTGAAAGACTTCACCAAATCTAAAAAAAAGAGTTAATGATGAATTGAATAATCAATTTAAGAGGTTGATCAATATGAGTAGTCAAAGTACAACAACTAATGTCTGTGATTTATGTGCAGTCTGGTGCAAAAAGCTGGTGAAAGCAAAGTATTCTTTCGGTGATATTGAAGTAGATAATAGAAAGATAGATAAAGGAAGAGAAATAGCTGAGCTCTTTAACAATAAAATTTTAGTAATAGGAAAGGTAATTTTATGTTTACTAAATCTTCAAAAAGCCACAGAACTGACTGAAAATGTGAACCAACCTCAATGTACTGAATTCACGTTTAGAAATGTTACTGATACATTTCTAAACATGTTTTAGAATTTATATGTTATACTTTGAAAACATTAGATTTTATGTGTTTTCAAAGTATAAATTCTATCAAAAGTAAATATACATCTGGTTATGATGAAATCCCAATTAATTTAATGAAAGGGTTAGCAAAATTTATAGCTGAGCCAATAAGTATACTTGTAAACCAATCATTTAAAAAAAATAATTTTTCCGGAAAGATTAAAATATGCTGAATTAAAACCTGTTTTTAAAACCGGTGATAGACAACATCTAGAAAACTTATCAGTGCTGCCTTTTTTCTAAACTATTTAAAAAGGTAGCGTTTGGATAACTTTCCATATTCTTATAAAATATATGATTTTGATTTATGAACAATATGGTTTTAGAAAGGGAAAAATACAAAAAGCTATGTTTAAAACTTTATTAAGGAAGTGTCATGGGGTTTGGATGGGTCTGAGAGCTCAATTTGTGTGTTTTTTGACCTAAATAAATCCCCCTCGACTGCATAAATCATGAAATATTATTACAAAAGTTATCAACACAGAACTAATCAGTAAAAGCTGTAAGTTTGATAAAATCTTATTTAGATAATCGTTATCAGAGATCCATCATATACAAAAATAACAGTACATTTAAATCTATTTGGGAGCGTATCTTAAATGGTGTACCTCAAGGTTCAATCTTGGGTCCACTATTGCTTTTATTGTATATAAATGATCTCCCTTATAATATATCTGTTAGCCTAATCCTATATGAAAATGATACTACTGCAATTGAAAAGGCTAAAACAAACGGTTTATTAAATGCACAAGTGAACCAAGCTCTGAAGAGTTTGACAAACTGGTTTGAGATCAATCGTTTTATACTTGACAGTGAAAAAACTCAATTGTACACCACAATTTTTCTTTCAAAAGTATTATCATAATCATCCAAGGACACGTGGTTCGTGGGAATAACCCCTTCTGCCCCAAGAAGGTGATCCTCAACTTTATGTCTGTCATTCGTGGCCATAATAAAAAGCTGGACTGGGATCACGCACTGACTCTCGCTCACTTAATGACTTTAACGTTTTCTCACTTCCGAGCGGCATACAATTTTAAAATGTACTCATTATTAGATTTGTGTTAACCCAGAAAAGTTCAAGCCGTTATAAATTGAAAATAATGGTCAATTGATATTGAGGATTAAAAATGACAGACAACAAATAATACTTGTGAACGAGACTAAATGAACATAGTTTCTTCTCTAAGGCCATAAAAACAAGAAAACTAGGATATAAGTGCATTGCATATTGTTTATTTTATTTTTTATTTTCAGGATAAACGTTAACTGTAGCATTATCAGATTATTACAAATAGATTGCAATATTTCATGTAGAAGGCATATTTATTTTGCCTTCATCCACTCTCACATTAGCTTTGGCTTATGTCCTTTTGGGGCTAAAAATAAATTTGGACAGAATCTTAAAACAACAAAAAAAGGCTATAAGAACTATACTCAAACTAAAATATGATGAATCAGCCAAAGAAAACTTTGCAAATCTTTAATACTCACAGTTTATGGACAGGACGTCCATAACTTATTTTATATATATATATATATATATATATATATACATACTTTTTATTGTACTATTTTTAACTTTACTTATAGTTTTTTTCCATAAAAGTGTCATCGATAATATACATAACCACTGTGTTAATTTTTTATGAGAATCTGTGACTGATTCTGAAAAACAAACTAAAAATAAATCTGTATGTACTGTGTTTCATGATTCACAATATATAATCAAAGTACCATCCAAATTTAAATTTTCTGCTACTTTATGTTTTGTGTGATGACAGGTGCTGTTATTAGGTATCAACCCTGTCCAGACAAGTCAGCTTCGCGTAGCTTGTAGTGTAGAAACTTCTCTCATTGGACTTTAAATTTTTCTTGTGTTAACATTTAAACTAAACTTTAAAAATTCAGAAGTTTGGAACTAAAAAATGCACCCATTACAAAAGCTTGGAATTGTTGCCCCAACAAATGAAGCTTGTATTTAACAGTGTGTAAGTGAAATAAGTTTAAATAGAATCAGAAAAGCTCTATTTAAAAAAATTTCTTGTATTTGAAAAAACACCATATCAAAAATGTCCTGAAGGTGTTTCTATCCTTAGCAATGTACAGATGGTTTTCTATTTAGTTAGTTTCCTACATTTTTAATTGTTCTCTAAAATATTTTCATATTGTTTTTCATTTATGTTCCAGCGGCTGGTATCAGTGATCTTCGTAACAATCACGACCCCACTGTAACATACGAAGGAGACAACAATGTACTATTGCAACAAACTAGTAACTGGTTGCTGAGGCAGAGCAGAGAGTTGACTTCTCAGGAAGATATGGAATACTTCCCTATGTCTTGCATCCACTACCTGACGTCACATTCACTACGGAAAAAATACACTGGCCAGAATGTCTGTTCTAATAATTGTAGGTTCGCATTTTTATTTGTTTCGTATAATGTCATATTTTCGCCCAGCACTTTTTAATAACATCATTGAGTGCCTCTTAATGTGATATACAATAATCTTACTTGGATTGTTTTATTTCTTTTGTTGTTTTGTCTCAAATATTAACATCATCCAAATTAACTGGTAGAGGTTGCTATCTTTACCAGTTTTATGGTACATCTTCTGATATACTTATCATACCAGATTAGTTGAAAAAAAGTTCTGTGTTTGAGAACTTATTTTTGCTGCAAGAATTTTTATATTACAAAAATAGTCCTAAAACCTCATATAGTGTGTATTTTATGTGATCACTTGAACTTTATTTATACTAGATAATGAGGACACTTGAATTGATGTTTATAAAATCAATCAAACATAAAGTAACTATTGTTCTCTAATTAGGTGGCAGGCAATTCCATCTTATAGACTAAGTACTTGATTCGCTCTTTGGGGGCTTTGCCCCCAAATCCCTATTGACAGCTTAGCTAAATTGTTTCATTAAAGTGATTAAAGGCAACCAAAGTAGTCAAATGACCACCTCAGTTGATCATCGGTGGCCCCCAAATCCCTAAGGGGTTTCACAAATGATCACGGGTGGTTAGGTAAAATGATAAAAGACTACCAAAACAAGTCAGTGGCTATCCCTGATGATCTCGGGATACAAAATTAGAACAGTAACTTCTCAAACTCTTCAAGGAAGCTCTGGCTACCTAAGTTGATCACAGTTGGCTATCTAAGTTAATTACGGTGGCTAATAAGTTGATATCGGGGGGCTACTCAAATTCATTATGTGGAGATAGCCAAGTTGATCACGAGGGCTACCCAAGATAGTTGATCGAGGGGGCTACCTAAGTTGTTCACGGGGCTCTAGTCAAGTTGACCATGGGGGCTACCCAAGATGATCATAAGTGGTCAGCCGGTCAATAAAAATGAAAATAGTGTGCAAGGTTTTTAAGTTCCCAAATGAGAGGATATATTTTAAAAAAACACATTTTTTGACAAAAAGCTCAACTTAACCAACTTTTTGTGAGAAAACTGTTGCATATACAGTAAAGAAGTATATAAATATTCTTGTAGTAAACGTTATTATGAATTAAACAGCGTAATTTGATGTCTTCTAAATGAAATATTGCAATTACAAAAAAACTAATACCTCAACAATACACAAAAGACAGCATTTTCATTAGGGGTGTGCGAGTACTCGAAACTTCGAGTATTTGATCGAGTATTTTACTACTCGAACTCGGCTCGAAGCTTCCGAAACTACTCGAAGTTCGATTGAGTATTTCACGAAATATCAGATTTACATCTTAATTTACTTTTAAGATTAAACAGTTTTATAAGTTATGAATAAAAAAAGTGTGCTTTCTTGTATTTTATTTTACCCTTAATCATACGTTATCAGTTTAATATGCGTAATTATGAACTCAACAATACGCCTTAGAATAGGTAGTTCACGACGACAGTCAAATGAACTAGTCGACATAGTGAACGAGTTCGTTCATTATGATTTGAACTAGTTTATCCATGTATCCGTAAACACGGTATGTATCCGTGGTGAACATCTATTAATTATTATTCCGTAAACACCTTAGATCGCCAAAATTGTGTGTAACATTTGCGCATACGATATTTTTTCCTGTCAAATTGTTGAACGGTTTTCTGACTAGGTTAGACAAAAACACAGTTGGAGTGTAAAATTGCTGTAAAGTACGATAATTTTGATTCGTAAACTCACTGAACGGTTCCCTGATGAAGTATGATTGACGTTGATGTCGATGTAAACTGTTATAAAATAATCAACCCAAGTGAGCGAGAAACATGTCGGAAGACTTTTTCTAAACAAAATATGATGAATTTAGAGTCGGAAAATAATTTTTATTGAAACGAATTCATATCACATGTCACATTTTTTATTCATAAATTTATAATTTAGCTGCCCACAATCTTCACTGTGTCACTAGTTGGCACTTAGCTGATATTTCAGACTGCATCTCGTCGCCAATATCGTCTAGACCTATTATATTAGCCGTCTACGTCTGTGGTTTTTCATTCGATTACACCAGGTTTTCATGAATTTCTCATTATGGAATTATTATTTATCTGCTGTTCAGTGTAGCCTCATGTATCGAAGTAGTTTCTAGTTGCAAACATTTCATTACCGATCATAATTTTAAAACCAATTCATCCTAAGCGACTTTAAAATTTATTTTTAGCAAACCTGCTTAGTTATTATTATCAATCGATTGAACTACAGTCTTTGTCATCCTGATTTTGAAATTTGATTATAACATTCAGAGCTTATTTCCGGTTAGTTGTAACCTTGCTATTACTGAATTAAATACCCACAGAATACAGATCCACTCTTCTTGGCGTGTACACAATCAATTTTTTGTTGAGAGGAGGCAATTCTCAATGCAAATGACCGCATTTGATGATGACGCCTGAATTTTAGCATCAGTTTGGTTGAATGCAGCTTTTGCCATCAAGCTTCGCTACGTTTTCGCGGTACACTTTGAACTGAACCGCCAGATAAACATATCGGCCGGCTGTGAAACGGTATAATTGGCTTGCTTAGAAAATCTGATCTGTGATATGAGTGAACAGATTAAATCTTTATAATCCACGTTGTTTCAATTAGTAATTTACTTTCTTAGTTTCTTACATCAAATTAGCTATGGAAAAAGGAAAAAGGTTAAACAAAACAATACCACATAAATGTATCGGAAGGCAGGAAGTAAAAAGTTTTATTTATCAAATGTTACAGTTACAAACAAATCAAAATTATTGTGTTCAGTTTAGATGTATATATTTACGAATCTGACAAAACTTAACATAGGCTTAGGATGGTGTCTTCCTTTTACAGTTGTCTTGGTTGAACAGGAAATCCTTCTGTAAATACTCGCTCAAAAATACTCGATGCTCGAAAATAATGCCAACTACTCGACTCGACTAGAACTCCAAAACCACTGTACGTGAATGGGCGGGCGGGTGGGTCAATACCACTGTACGTGAATGGGCGGGTGGGTGGGTCAATACCACTGTACGTGAATGTGCGGGTGGGTGGGTCAATACCACTGTACGTGAATAGCTGGGCGGGTGGGTCAATATCACTGTACGTGAATGGGCGGGTGGGTGGGTCATTACCAATGTACGTGTATGGGCGGGCGGGTGGGTACATTCACTCTAACTGTTCTAGAGTTACTCAATTTTTCGTTTAGATGTAAGTTTACCAAATTGTATAATTTTACCGATATTCCCTAAAGCCCCCCTAGTGGGTATCTAAGACCTGGAAGAGTTAATAATATCCGCCCAATAATATCGATAACTATCAAGCTTCCAAGCTACCTTCTACATTGAGGTTGGTGTTTGAATTGTAACACGTATAGTGGTACTGACCCACCCGCCCACCCATGAACGTATAGTGGTACTTTACGTATAAATATTTGAAGTGGCTTTTCATATAAATATTTTGAAGTTTTTGTTTGTTTTGAAAAGTGAAATATGAAATATAAAAACAGTTGAATATTCTGTAAGGTTTATACTTTCAAACTTATTTTATTCATACTTTAATGTAAGGAACTATACTATAAAATTGCGTGTTATTGACAAATCTCAACTTTACTGATTGTTTGTACGGAAACGGTAGAATATATTACAAAAAGTATATTAAACTTTTCCTACACAATTTAATTGTCAGTATAAATATTCCATTTTATGTTATCTTAACTAAATATTACAGCTTCAGTAAAACAAAAACCTCAGCTGTGCAAACAGGTAAGCGCTTTCTCGTCAGTTATTTTGAATGTTGTCTAGGTTATGAAATCGCCAAATAAAATTTTATATCCTATTGTAATCAACCTGTATATTTATGATCTGGTCATTTACATTCTGGATAGTCCAAATTTACTAAACTTTAAACAAAACATTCATAATTATAACACCAGAAATAAGACACAAACCACAATAGGATTTCATAGACTAAGCAAGACCCTGAATAGCCACATAGTTTTAGCATTAAAAATTTACAATAAATCACAACATTTAATTTCAATATATTCCTTTAAATCTTTTAAAAATAAATTCTATCACTGGCTTACAAACACACCCTTTTACAGTTTGGATGAATTTTTTGGAGTTGAAAATTCTCAATTCTGAAACTAGCTTTCAGTTGAATTTTCACTTTCACAGACAGCATCATTGTTTTTCGCTGTGTTCTCTAGCTATTTGGAAATTAATTTTATGTGTTAATGTTATCATTGCCAATTGTTGTAGCATTTAAGAAGTTGGTATCTAGGAAGTGAACTTTATGTATTGTATGTTGTGCTTGACTTGGCCATTGCTGTAATTTGACGTTGTCAATAATTTGTTAATTATTTTTACGACAATAGATGATAATTTAATTTGATTTATCATTTTTGCTAACAGCAAAATGAAGGTAAATATTATGTAGGGTTTTAAGTTTATATCTTCTTTTAATCATATTTAAATGGGAGGAATTATTTTTTTAAAATCACATGATTTTGACAAAACTCAAATTTACCGACTTTTTGTGAAGGAACTATAGTATTAGGTGTAACTCGATGCATTGATAGTGCCACGATGCATAAGCAATATCGTTGTCTCAGATTCATTCTGATGCACCAAAATTACGAATTATTAAGAAAAATTCTCTTTTCATCATATAATATTTATTGTGCATATTATATATCTACTACTTTGATCTTTGAAATAAAATATTTTACAGTAAAATAGTTGTAAAATGATTATTACTCTAGTTTGTTTACATTCCGAGCGGACAGGGATGAGCGTGATCGGACACAAACCTGATTATATCATGATAACGAATAAAGAGATTGACTGGGAAATAACTCGTACATGATATCAACATGATAAAAGTCTATCAAGCGATGCGTGTGGGTATCGTAATTTATGTGCGTGCAACGTACCATGAACCGTAGAACATTTTCTCCAGACAGTCCATCTATTTCAGTTAGTCAGCAATTATTTTGGAATCCGTATTTGATAAAAAAATAATACAAATTCTTGTGTAGATGATTGGAATAGTGAAATGAATTATGTCTTCAACTGTGTTTTGAAATATTGCTGATAACAGTCCAAATATTGCAGATGACATTGGTCCATCCCTTATCGTGGCTTTAGTTATCATTTCCTGTCTGATGGGGTACCTGGCCTAGCCATCCTTCTAACAAAACATTTCCCAATCAAAACACAGTATTATCTTGTTTCCTTTTATAAATTAAAACTTGCATTTTTAACAATAATTCACGTTCGGGGAATTTCCATTCAGTTAGTCTGTTGGCACTGTGTTTTAAAATACTTTACTCAAGATTATTTGCACTAAAGAAAAGTATAATTGAATGTTAGTTTTAAAATCATTCCTATTAACATATATTTTCAACCTTAATATTGGAAAATATTTTAAATTATAATTAATATAAAAACTCTATATATTCAATAAATTACTTTTATTGCATTTGTTGATATTGTTTTATTAATTTTAATATACTGTATTGGCTTAACAATAATGGATTGTTATACTTGAATCAAAATGATGCTTCTACTAAACAAATTCTGTGATATAGTACCTTTATTTATCTACTCTTATGTGACTGCATCAATATTTATTTTAGTCAACTCATTGTAAGTGAAAAAGGAATCAGTTATATGGCTGTCATCATTTTCCAGCTATGATAGTCAATAACAATAATTAAGTTGTTTTCCATTATTTTATACATTCTTTTTGCCTGAGACATATATATTTTAACTGTAAAAAATTAAGTTTTGTTAATTTTGATCAGTTATTCTCCCATATCGACACCAAAGTACAGTAGAACCTCACTAACTCGACACTTTGTGGACCGAGAGGTTGTCGAGTTTGGGGGTTGTCAAGTTATCCAGAACATTTTATTTTCAAAGGATTCTGATTAAATAAACACACCATAGATGATAAAAACATGTTTAAATTTATTACTTACATATATACAGTGTAGTGATTTTTCGTAAGTCCATATCAAATCCTTTGAAAAAATGTAGTTATTGAAGACTGCTTCTCTCTTTCAATTCGGCGCCTGGCTGCTTCATCACGGAGTCTCCGAATGAATAAAATTAATTTGGATCAGCTGATAATTTTTCCCCGCAGATGCTGAGTTGCTTGACGCCATACCGCTGTTTCCACCTATCTAACCATCCATTGCTTGCTGTGAACCCCGAATCACCCTCTTCTTTGAATTCTTCATAGAACTTCAGAGCTTTTTCTTGCAAAATTGGACCGGATATTGGCACACCTTTGTCCCTTTGAACACGTAACCACTGATACAAAGCCTCGCTTACTTTTTCATATTCGGCACATTTCATTGACTTTCTCTCCTTAATAGACTCTGTACACATTCTTTTTAAACACCATGATTCAATCTCAGTTTTTTTCTTTTGCCAACCAAGCACTGTAGATCGCCCAACATTTAAGTTCAATGCTATTTTATTGACGTTTTCACCTTTTTCCAGTCTTTTTAACGCATCAAATTTAAGTTCCATTGAAACCGACACTTGCTTCCTCTTTTTCCCCGACATCTTCTTTGACACACACGCCAAAAGTGTAAAACAATAACTGAATAAAACAACAATAACAATAACTGAATTAAAGAGTGAAAAAACCGTTCTACTCGAGCACACGTAACACAACTCAAACTGTCAACAGTCAGCGCTAAACTAATCAGGTAGAAGAGACACGAGAATAAAAGGTTCGCCAGCGCGACCGTAGCGGATCGGTAAACAATAGCGACCATCCCCCAACCCCCGCCCCTAACCGGTCAGTCAGAGGAAAGGTCGTTACCCCGACTTGGAATTCCCAAATTCTGATTTGAAGTCGAGTTTACCGTCTTCCAATGACTGTCGAGTTACACAGACTGTCGAGTTACCGGGTGTCGAGTTAGTGAGGTTCTACTGTACAAATATTAGCTTATGAATTTAATATAGAGCCATCAAATTTCTTTATTACTAGTTGTTCCTATATTTGTCCTTAGTTATTTAATTACATAAGCATGCTTAGTGCTAAACAAATTTATTAAGCCCCATAATTGTATTTCAAAATAATTATGATTTATTTTACATTAGGTCTACTGCATTCTGTGAATCCCTTCATCTTACAATCCTTATTTTATTTTTAATCGACTTTCTTACTTTGATTTTGATATAAAGTTAACACGCGAGCACACGCACCCGTTAGCAAATTGCCGCATCAATAGAAATGCGGGCAGATCTTTGGGGCTACTGAGCGAGTTGGGGTATGCGGCCAGCTCATCCCTCCTTGCCCCTCCCTCGACACGCCCTTGACGTTCGCCAGTTGGTCACGGACCATTAGAGTGAGTAATTCAAAGTGTTTGTGTGTCGTGCAGTGAATCGTGAGAAATTTGCTAACGCGCGTGCTTTCACGTTCTAATTATAAAACATTTCGTATTACTTTTGTACTTATGTAAAATAAATGTTTTTCACTTGTGAAATATTGAATTATAGTTTTTTTTACCCGCAAACCTTTTCCCAATAAAAGCGGCAGTTTGCTATCAGGACGTTCTACCGCGTTATGTTTGAGATTTTGCAAAGTACGGCAGTTTGCTAACGGTGCGTGTCCTCATGATGGTATTGAGTTATGCCATTTGCAAACAATTTGAATTCAATTTTTCTTTCAACTAATATCATAGATATATATGAAAGCTACACATTAAGAAACTCAAAAGGAACCAAATATTTTTCAAAAAAATTGTCACAAAAATAAATATGTAAACCAAGGCATTAGGGTAACCTAAATGCTGTGTGAGCAATTTGCCGTCGCGCGTGCTGAGACGCCACAAAAGGGGTGCGTGTACTCGCGCGTTAATCACTTTTATATGATGAAAAACTGTATGTTTTAAATAATCTTTCTTTGTACTAGCAAGATACGGTACCTGTAACAAAAGGTGTTATTGTTACTCAACCGCTTCTAAAACTTAATAAAAACCATACATTCTTTATGTACGCATCAAATTGAGTTGTATCTAATCAAAATTCTTTGAATCACATTGCTGCATCGAATCGAAAAAAATTTGCTGCATCGCACACCCCTAGTTATAACTGTTATTTTATTACACTTCAATATCTATACTGTACTTACACTAAAACTATTCAAATCTATTTTTTATCACAAACTGAAGTAATCTTACAACAACAGAAAATCAACTAATAAAATGTAATCAACAACACTATAAGTGAATGTAAACAGTTTATCAGCTGAGACTGCTCACTTCTGTGCAGTTTGTTGGATGATTGTAGATTCACAATTTTCACTGTTGGATTTAAAAATATTAATTTAAAAACAACAGAATACCAAGTATTAGTTAGGTCCTGAGTTGAACGTTTTTACTGAAAGCATAACGTTTTCACCTCTACTTATCATACACACATATTTTCCCTAGTTTTGATTGTCTCCTTTGGCCATATTCCTTAAAACCAGAGTATTTTCGAATCCTGTGGCGTACTCAGTACGTCAAAACACATTCTCAAGCACAATGCATGTCATACCAGGTACGACCAAACACATTGATACGTTGAGTTACTTATAAGTTTAAGTATTTCTAGGAAGATTTTATTTTGGACTAGTTAATGTATGAATTGTGAACTGTTTGTAATTAACTGTGTTGATCGATAAGCTTAAATCTAACCATACACAATCCATATGCTCTTTAACTAAATAAATTTAGTCATCAGACAATAATTTTCTAAATCTTAAAATTCAGTTACCTTTATATTTTGAAAATGAAAGTAATATAATAATCTTAATTATGATTATTAACAGGAGCAAATCATAACAGCCTCTCTTACAATCTATTGCTTGTAACAGTAACTATCTTATAATATGTTCATTGCTTTTCAATTAAAAATTTAAAAATGATTGGCCTTGTGTAAATGTGAGCCAATCATTTTAATTCATTTTACTACCTGACTCATGAGATTTTTTCTGTTGCCTCTTTACAGTAGATATGGCTTATAAAGATGTTGTAAAAATGTTGTCAAGGCAAGCCAAACCTCTAGTGGGACTTTAATTTGTGCAGCTAAAACTAATATTGTTCTTTTTCCTTACTTATCTGTCAACCACGTACAGCTATGAGAGGGTTGTAAAATACATATATTTTTATTGTGTGTAACTGTATTGTTTCACATAATTGTCACCTGGTGCAGTTGTGGAGGAAGTGTTCAACTGGCTAGTCTGTTGGTTGGTTCATGTCACTGACCAAAAGTTGGATTCTCTTCTCTCCAAAGTGGACAGTGTCACTGCCAGGCACTCCAGTCAGGTGTTTCATGCACACACACTATCCCTAGCTTTCGCTCAGGTAGGCTATTTATTAACTTACGGTTTTATTGTATGGCACCATCAATAAAATATTTACTTTTCATGGATTCCAACAAAATAAAAATAAATTATAGATCATAAAAATACCAAAATTTGTAAAATAATTTTGTCATATATATATACCGTAAAACTTAGTATAAATATGTTGTTTCTGAAATCAAGTGATTCTAATGACGAAAATAGTGAATCAAGAATCATTTATTCCGTTGACAAACATGAAATTCGAATAGGACATGTCAAGTATAAATCTACAAGTACAAGTACAACTCTAATCCAAAACAAGGCAGTTAGGCAGTTGCACTCTGTCAAAATTTGCTTAACAATAAATCATTATATATATTAAAACTCTGCACTAAATCACTATATATTAAAATTTAACAATAAATTATTATATATTAAAATTCAACAATAAATTACCATATATTAAAATTCAACAATAAATTACTATATATTAAAATGTTACAATAAATTACTCTTCAACATACACATATTTAAATTAATAATAATCTATACTTAAAACAGAAAAGACCATTACAGTAACATATTTCAAAAAGTTGTGTTCAAGTCAGACTCTAGAAACTTGGAAATGGAATAGACAATAGACAATAGACAATAGACAAAAATTCTTTATTTGTTGAGTACAAACTAGTACATTAAATAGTGTCAGTCTTACTACTAATTACATAAGGATCCTTATGTTAAAAAAACTAGAGTTTGATAATAACTAAGTTAAATATCAAACACAACAGGTTAGAAATTCTGATAAAGCATAGTGGGGATTTGTCACCAGGAAGGTTCTTAGATTCTTCTTAAATTTTTTAATTTCTGGTTCCTTTTTAATTTCAATAGGCAAAGCTGTAAAGAATTTACTTCCCATTTGAGAGGGCTTTTTGTTAAAGAAAGCTAAATTGTGTTTAGATATATTGATATCATTTTTCCCCCTTGTGTTATAGGAATGTATATCTGATTTAAAAATTAAATCATTAGGGTTGTTCTTTATGTACAATATACAGTCAAATATGTATTGGTCATAAACTGTTAGAATTTCAAGTGAGGTAAAATGCTTTCTTACATGATCATCATGTTTAAGTTTTAACATTATCCTTATAGCTTGTTTTTGTAATAATAGTAATTTGTTCAAGTTATAATTACATGTTCCCCCATACACACACAAACCATAAGCTAAGTGAGCATGAATTTGAGCGTAGTAAATAGATTTTAAAGTAGGGAGATTGCATAAAAATGACATATGTTTAAGGGTATACAGTCCTGAGTGTATTTTTGTAAGTATTTTTTTTATATGACCGTTCCAACTTAAATGTTGATCAATCTCTAGACCCAAAAAGTTTGTGTTAACTATATTACTAATATTTGTATCACCTACGTTAATGTTTGGGGAAAAAATGTTTTTGTTCTGTCTCGTTTGAAAAGAAATAAAATTTGTTTTGTCAATGTTTAAATACAATGAATTATTTTGAAAAAATTCTTGAATTTTTGAAAGGTGCATTAGACTTGCAGATTCTATATCACTTTGATTTTTACCTGAAACGATTAAATTTGAATCGTCAGCATAGAGTACAATTTTACTTTTGGTATAAGAAATTTTCTCTATTAATGATGGAAATCCCTGTAAATAACAAATAAACAAAAGAGGACCAAGGATAGAACCTTGAGGAGACCTTGCTTGATATTTAATTTTGTTGAATTGATTTTGACTAATTTTTGGTTTATTGTGGAAGAGATTTCTACGTATTGAAATCTATTATTGAGATAAGATTTTAACCAGTTCAAGGCTGTACCGTGAATACCCAGTGATACCAGTTTTTGTAACAATATATCATGAGAAATAGTATCGAAGGCCTTAGAAAGGTCCATGAAAATACCAATTGGTTTCTCGCCACTATCGATGGCCTCTATTAATGATTCAACAAAAGTAACTAAAGCTGTTACTGTAGATTTTCCTTTTCTAAAACCATTTTGTTCTTTATCAAAAAAGTTGTTCTCTTCTAAATATTTAGCTAATCTATTGTGCATGGTTTTTTTCAAAGATTTTTGATATTGAAGGAAGTAGAGATATGGGACGATAATTATTTGGGTCTTTTTTACTTCCTTTTTTATGAACTGGTATGACTTTGGAAATTTTAAGTTCTTGAGGGAAGATTCCAGATATGAAAGAAGAATTTATTAGGTGTACGAGGGGCTTAAGAAGTTGATTAATTGAGAATTTAATCAATTTAACAGGGATTTCGTCATACCCACTTGACAATTTATTTTTGAATGACCTAACAATGCTCAGAATTTCTATTTCGCTTACAGGATGGCAGTAGAAAAGTGAATGAGGATTTGATTGGAGTAGGTTGACGTTACAATGTGTACTATTGCATGTGTCAAGATTAACATAATTTTTTGATAAACATTGTGCTACATTATTAAATTTAGAATTAAAGGTATTACTTATGAGGTGTGGATCAGAGATTTCCTTTCCATCCTCTATTAAGGTTATTGGTTCATTCCTGTTTTCCTTTCCATTAGATGTTTCATTATAAATGATATCCCAAGTTGTTCTACCAATGTTCATTGACCTATCAATTTTACTATCATAGTAATTCTTTTTACACTCTAACAGTTTTAATTTAAACTGCATATTCCTACTAATAACATCTTGATGTAGTTCTAAATCTTTAGAGGTCCGAGCCTTTTTGAATGATTCAATAATTTCCCTTTTTTCATTTTTTAGGTCATCAGTAATCCAGTGATTTTTACGTGTAGTTTTTTTTATTAATTTACAAGGAAAGACTAAATTGAAATAATAATTTAAGATATTACAGAATACTGCATATTTTTGGTCAATGTTTGCATTGAAAACCTGGAGCCAATTTTCTTTGGTTAATAGTTTGACAAACATAGACATGTTTGCTTTTGAGAAATTTCGACTGTTAACAAATGAATTTTTAGGCGATTTTTGTGGACTTGAATTATTTATATTAAAAACCTCTAAAAGCTGCCCATCGTGATCTGAAAGGGCAGTAATAACGCCCGAAGTTTTAAATTGGAAAAAATTTATATTTGTAAAAAAATTATCAATACATGATGACGAAATAGGAGTTACCCTTGTGGGAAAATTTACCAGATGTCTCATTCCATGACTTTTAAGGACATTTTTCAAATCCCTAGATTTTAAAGAATCTAATATGTCAATGTTAAAATCCCCTGAAACAATTACATTTTTTTCTTTCTTTAATAAAATTTCTAGAGTTAAGTTAAGTCTATACAAGAATTCAGAATTGTTTAATTGTGGCTTCCTATATACTCCTGCCAATACTATTTTCTTGCCATCAAATTTAAACTTAGCCAGACAACACTCATATAACTTATCCTCACATAGAGCTTCTACATCTTTACAAGCCAACTGTTTCCCCTTCAATGTTGACTCTGAAAGGATCAACACACCACCCCCAGTAGTGGTGGTTCTAGCATAATAACTTGTTATTGAGTAGCCTTTTAATTTAAAGCTAATGAGTTCTGCATCAGACATATTGTGTTCTGTTATAATTATTATATTAGGTTTAAGTTCATCTAAAGTTATTTCTAATGATAGTTTGCTGCTTTTTAAACCCCGAATATTTTGATTGAAAAATGTATAACTTGGTGATTTTGGAAAATTTATTAAATTATTTATTGAATTTTGTTGAGAGCTAAACTTGGCGGCTGATGGTGAATTGTTTGGCAGTTTAAAGGGAAAACATTGGTTACAAGACTGTTATTTAAGATCTTACAGTTAAAATCGTTACAATCTTCATTGCATAATTCTACACTAGTGATTTCAACAAGAGGTGCTTCTTTCTCAACACTTTCACTTGAGTGTGTCATAGTGTCAGTCTGTTGTGTGGTACTCTGCTTTAAGATCACTTTCACATCACTAACACCATTACTTTCCCGTTGCTTACTCAGTTGTGGTCCTTGTGGAAGTGGGTCTTGGTTGACATAGTTGACTCTGGAAACAGCCTCTGCGTAGCTCACGTTTTCAGAAACAGTCATTGGTAAAGTCATGGGCACATCATCCAAACTGCTACTGCTTCTCGTAGGTTGATATTCATCAGACAGTATACATTTTTTACAGTTATAAATTTCTGCTTTCAGTTGTTTGACAAAGTCAGAGTAAGACAGGTGATTTCTCAACACTCTGGTGGGCAGTTCATTATGGATCACTATTTTTACATTGGCTCCAGTGTTACAGTGAAATTTAGTAATGTTGGCAGCAAAGTGTTCGGGTGTAATAAGGTCCCTTATACAGCCCATGGGGGAACAGTACAGTGTTTTAAGACCATTATACTTGAAATCCTGAGTAAGCTGCTGGAAAGCTAAATTGTAATTTTCAATGGTAGGCTTCTGGAAAAATTTAGGCTTTGTAACAAGGCCATAAACAGTTGCTCCATCAACAACCTTCTGAGAAGTCAAGTTAGTGTTTATACATTCTTTTACTTGAGGTCTACCAAATTTCCTACGAAATGTCAAAGCTACGCCTGCTGACATTTGCCTGGTATCATTAAAATCCCCCGAGATACAGTGTGCAAATGCTGCTGTTGAATCTTCTTTAACTTCATCAATTACATCCTTCATATCCGCTACCACAATCTCAATGACATCTTTGTGCTGGTTAATACCTGTAGATTTTAAATTTAAGTTCGAGCTAGATAATTTGTTTTTACTTTGGAGGATTTCTCTTATCATACAAGCAATTTTGATCTTTCCACGTTTATTAAAATGTAGACCATGTCTAGTATACATATGGCGGGGAAGTTCGTTTATTGGCAAGAAATGTGCGTGGCCAGACTCAAGTACCATTTTTTCAAGTTGTATATTTATGAGACTGATTCGGTTGTTCAATTTTGGTACATCATGCCTGTATGGTAAGCCAGCTATAACAACATTGGTGTGAGCAGTGCTTTGAAGTATTTTTGTGTATGTATCAAACATTTCTGTTTCCCTTCGCATTATATCATCATTGGTCCCACCCATGATTATCAATGAGTCTTTTAACGTGAAGGAACCAGTCAAAGCTGCTAAGTCTTTGACAACTTCAGAGATTCCTGCATTTGGTTTGAAAATGCTGCACACAGTAGATTCACAGTTAGGCCAAACCTTACTCAAACTGGCTTGCAATTGTCTACCATGACTGTCTGACAGCAGTAACATTTCAGAAGTATTTGAATGTCTAATATTTTTAGGCGTTTCCTTTCGAAATTTATTTTCAACATAATTATTAACAGTTATTGACTGTTCTTCTTTGTTATTATTTTTTGTTTGTATAATATCACTATGTACAACCAATGTTAACTTTTTACTTTTATTATTCAAGCTTGAAAGAAGAGTATTGATAGTTTGAGAGGTAGCAAGCAGCCCACTATTCAATAGATATGCCATGACTGATCTTTTCAATATAATCTCTTTGTCACTAAAACTGTCCCAAGTCAGTTCATAATACGGGAACTTGTCGTCAGCCATAGTCAGTTCCATTATACAGTCTGCCATAGAAACCATATAGATACCACAATCATAATTGTTGTCCTGTTGTGGTGTTTGAGATAGTATCACTTTAACCTTATCTTCATTAGTGTTGTTTAAATATTTATGTAATTTTTCTGCTATGATCTGGGCATGTTCGATGTTATAAGTCCCACAAGAATCATAATAGAAAAACGCTGCTTTATTTTTATTATATACTAAAAGACTCCAGTGTGTGCCTCCTTCACCATTTGTGTTTATGGAGTCATTCACTGGGATGAATAGATGATTAAAATGTTTCAAATTAAGAGGATCGAGTAGGTGACTGTAATCATTCAGTAATTTTATTCCTTGAATTATTAAGGGATTCATGTAAAACAGGTTTTTATTTTTTAACAGTTTATTATTAATTAATTCAAAGTACCTAGATACGGTATCGTCCGATATCCAGTATTGTCCTAATAATTCAAAAATCAATTCTTCATTGGTATTTATCTTTTTCTTTATCAGTTCATTATTAGTACTGGCATGCACTAACAATGACACATCCCTGTTGTGTGTGCTTAGATGATTTGTTGAATCGGAACCAACTATGGAAGGTGTGCTTGTGATTTCTAACATCCTTGACATGTCTACAGATATTTCACTGTTTTTAGTTGTTTCACAATTTTCACCATTACTATTATTTTCATGACTGCTGTTTTCTAAAGACATGTCATTATCCATAGTGGTTTCGAAACTGTCTTTATTCTTATGACTGCTATTTTGTACTTTATTTATTTGATTAAAACTTTTATCCGCTTCCTCCAGTGCTTTGTTAAAATCTTTATTTTTTTGTTTTGGCACACCATATTTAGCTTTATTTTTATTATAAGAACAAATGTCAACCTCTTTAACACAGGCAGTTGTCTTCTCCCCATAAAAAATTACTTTATATTTTTTTATTTTGCTTGAGAAATCTATACTTTCAATCAAAGCAGGCCAATAAGGGTATCCTTTAATTTTAGCAAAAACCTTTTCACCAGCTTTAAATTTATGAGTATGCATTTTCATTAATAGAATTTGATAAGGTATTTGTTTAAAAAAGTAGTAAAAGACACCAAGTAATTGAACTTAATAAACATCAACAATGCCTAAGCCAGCTGGGCTCAAGTAACTCAAGACATCAACTGATAAGACAGGTCAAAGTTCACTCACTGATCCATGTGCCTGTGGAAGTAATATTAACAGTTACTGCTGTTTGACTGACTAAATGATTTTAGCAAACAGCTGTTTCATTACAGGTTTCAGTTTGAAAATAGTATAATGCTATGCCCTGATCAGTAAAATAGTTCTGACTTATAATTAACTGTAATAATTTTATTTTGTTTTGCAGTTTTAGACAGAATACTAATAATTTTTTTTAGAGGAAGTTTTCAAGTTTTAAATTTTTTTATATTAAATAGAAATGAAAATCTTGTGCTAAAACAAATTAGTGATAGAGTGCTGTTTTCAGTAAGTATGCTTACAATTACAAATAATACCTCAAATAATTGCAAGAAAACTGTATTTTATAATCATTAGCTAGAGAAATATTTCATTTTTCCAATTCCATGCACTAAACAAGCAGTACAGTGTTCGTCACCATAAAATTATACTAAAAACTTGAGCACTTCACAATACTGAATATTCCATTATTTGGCCCCCTGAATAAAATGGATTATTGAGAAGCCAGTTATAAATGACAGTTTTAAATTTATTACGTGGTATGGTCCTAGCAATCTCGGGGAGCTTATTAAAAAATGTCACACAATTAATTATATAGGACTTGCCTGTAAGAGTAAGCCTATGATGAGGAATATCCAGATTGATTCTATTTCTAGTATTATGATTGTGTATGTTTTGTCTTTGTTGAAATAAATTTAAATTATCTTTGGCATACATTAAAACCTGAAAAATGTATAAGTTAATAATTGTACAGATTTTTAGGTAAACAAAAAGTGGTTTGCAGTGCTCCAGGGCCCCTGCCCCTGCCATATTGCGAACAATTTTTTTTTGTATTAATAATATCTCATGTACACAATGAGAATGTCCCCACAGTATCAACCCATGGGTGATATGCGATTGAAACAAGCCAAAGTATGCAATTCTTAAGTATTCTAAATTTACAATTGGCTTTAGCTTCCAAAATAAAAAAACTGTTCTGAATATTTTTTTACAGATATTATTGATTTGGTCTTTCCAACACAATTTACTATCAATATTTATGCCCAACAGTTTTACTGAATTGTATGGAATTTCATTTTTGAGACTAAGTATCAAATTTTGAGTTTTATCTTTATTACAATGTAGTTTATTACTTTGAAACCAATTCAGTACATCCCTTGTTGAGCCCTCAATTACGTCATTTAAATAATTTAGGTCTTTATGACTTTTCATAATGGTGGTGTCGTCCGCATATATTATTGTATTTACACTATTATTGTTATATGGCAAATCATTTATCGCTACTATGAACAGAAAGGCCCTAGGACAGAGCCGTGGGGCACCCCAGTTGAGATACTTGCAACCGCAGAATTCCTGCTGTTTAGTGCAACATATTGAGTTCTATTGCTGAGATATGATTTTATCAAGTTAAGTGAATGGGTGTCAATTCCATAATATTTAAGTTTATAAAGTAAAATATCAAACTGCACACAATCAAAAGCTTTAGTGAGATCAAAAAGGGTGAGAGCAACAACGCTGTACTGCAGTTACGATAGACATACCTTTCCTGAATCCAAATTGAGAAACTGAAATTAAATTGTTTCTTTCAAAATATTCACTTAATTGACTGTATATAATTGATTCAAATAATTTTGAAAAAATGGGAACTATTGAGACTGGACGGTAATTCTGTGGTGAGCTTTTATCTCCCTTCTTAAATATTGGTACTACTTTGAATAATTTTAGTAATTCAGAAAAGTAACTTAAGTGAAAACATGTATTAAAAATAAAGGCCAAAGGTACACTAATTAAATGAATAGTTTTCTTAATAATATTATTTGAAAGCCAATAACAGTCCATTGCCTTAGAATTCGACAATTGTGCAGCTGTTTTACTCACTTCCTCAGGTGTGGTCATTCTCCAACGGAAACTATTAGGCCTAAGTAAATTTGTATTATTTAAAAGGTTGATAGCTGAAACAACTGACTTATCAAACTGCTGCCCCAAATCATGTACAGAATTCAGAAAGTAATTATTGAACATATCTGGTTCGAGACTTACCTGATGTGTGTGTGTAGGTGAGCTTTCCCCCGAGATGACTTCTCACGTGGCCTTACACTTGTTTGCAGAATTTTCTATATAATTTTGACAAGCCAATTTTTTTGCATTTGCTAATTGTTTTCTGTATTTCTTTTTCAAATTTTGGTAAATTTTGTATGCCTGATTGGATTGTATTGTACCTGGAACCATATTTTTGTACATTGTAAAATATGAGAGCATTAATGTTCTAGAGTCTGCAAGCTCCACAGAATACCAATTAACCTTATTGTACTTATTTCTATAACAATTATTATGATTAGATTTACATTTAACCAGAGGTGAGCAAGTATGCCATCACATATCTGTACATCAGATACACTACCAGGCCTACGGTAAAACTCCATTGATTGTTGAGCAGACATTCCGCAAATTCCTTAATTTGATTGTCTGATTGAGTACGTATGAATGTGTCATTTTTACCATTGTTATTATTACTTTTTAAACATTTATCAGTTTTGAGTTTCATTTCCAGTAGTAAAGGGTCTTGATCTGCAAAGCTGCCCCCTAATATTCTGGCTTTATAAAGATCTCTAGAAAAATTAACAATTATGTTGTCAATACACGCTTTATTTCTGGTAGGGTTTTTAATTACACAGAAAAAGTTATTAGACCGCAATATATTCAGAAATTTTAAAGAGATATTTGTGGTAGGTTTTGCCATTTCAATGTTAAAGTCTCCGCATATAATTATTTTATGTGCAGAATACTTACCTAAAATCGTTTTAACTGTTAATTCAAAATTTTCGAAAAAAGTTTCAATATTTCCAGCCTGTGATCTATAAATACTTATAACAATCAATTTACATGAGGTTAGTTGGATGCAACTTATTTCACAATGCAATTCTACAAAGTAAACCGATACATCAACAACCTCAAACTCAATATTTCTTTTTAAAAAGATTCCAACCCCCCCATTTTTAAAAACATTCCTACACAATATATTGGCTGCTACAAAACTCTTAGGTGTGTAAAGATCTACTTCCCCTGCCATAAGCCAGTGTTCTGACACACAGACAACATCCACACTCTCACTCATACATAAATAAAGTCCAAAAATTTATTTCTAAGACATTGACAGTTAAGCTGCAGAACAGTAAAAACATCTATTGATTTATCATTACCCATTGTACAATTTAATAAGGATTCGTTAACATTATGAGGTTTGTCAAAATTGTTCTGCTTATATGACTGATGTAGCCCTAATCTAAAAAATCTAAATTACTACCTGCATTATGCATATTACTATCAATATAATGCACAGCTTTCAAAATTTTAGAAATTAAAACAAATTTACCTGCTTTGTTAAGGTGTTGTCCATGTTTGGTGAATTTGCCTGTAACCAAAATCATGACTTGATATAATTGTTTCAAATGTATCTACTTGCAATCTCCCTTGGTCTGTTGCCTACTCAGTTTGATATGTTATTTTTCATATGGAAGTTATTTTGAATCTCTATTTAGTCTAATCTTATATATTATTTTTGTAAGTATTTTCCTGTTTCCACTTTAAAGTAGGGGTGTGCAAGTAGCAGTTTTAGGATTCAAGTTGAGTCTTGTTTTTAGACATAAGTTCGAGTTTTTTTCGAGTCGAGTATTTAACCCTCAATTTTCAAAATGAAAACATTGAAATGAAGTAAGCAATACATTCTAACACTATTTAGTTCGCTAAATAGTTAATAAAGTTTGGAAAATTTAGAATCGTATGAAATTATGGTGTCAGTGATTAAATATTAAATTGTCGGCACTGGTGGCGCAGTGCTGTAACCCAGCTACATGGGGACAAAGTGTTTGGGAGATTGTAGGCGATAGGTTGGATGCTCTGTCCTCTTAATACCGACATGGCGTCCGCTTGATGGTTGCTATTGGCGTGGACACTACTAGAGGAGTCTGGGGTGTCCATGTTGGGTGGTAATCATTGTGCGGATGTTGTGTGGGGGAGATAACTGAGTATCAGGCTTATCAATTAGCTGAAAATCAGACCAGCACTGTGTGGTTCGGATTCCATGTAAAGCTTTAGGTCCCTTAGTTGCCCTGGCTGTTGTGCTATTAATAAATTGCCCTTTCTGAAGAACAGTTGAACTCAGGTAGTAACCAGACTACACTCATATAACCATTCATATTCGCCAACGTTGTGTCGGCGTCTCATATGTAAGAAAGTAAATATAAATATTCATAAAGGTGTATGTTAAATAAACTGTAAAATAATATGTGAAATATTTGTCATAACTTATAAAAAAGAGGTCTAAAAGTTAAGTTGAGTTGTCAAGGGATGGGCATTATTTAACAAAACAGGAAAATAACATGGTTATTTAAGTAACATGGTAAGCAATGTAACCTGTTGTAGATTAATAGGTTATACGAAATACCCTGTTATTTTTGTAACTCCCAGTCATGAGAAGGTTATAACAAACTTTATATAACTGTAAAGCATAGTGATAATGTAGAGTAAATATAGCACGCTGAGAAGTAAAATGAACTGTAACTGAACTACGAATGAAACTTAAGACTCTTTCATGTTACAGTTTAAATATTGATAAAAGAATGGATTTTGAGCGGTAACTCTGTAACGTCAAGCAAAGCCGCAACGTCCTTTATCTCATTATCGTAACATAAGGCATAACTTCAACTTTGGTAACTTAGAACGTTATCCAGACCAGCCATAACGAGGCTTCGAGCCGTTAAGTAACGTCAAGTCATAACAGAATAACTGTCTGGAATATCAATGGCAACGCGTACAGACATTTAAGGTTACAAAAATGACAAATTATTATAACACATTACCAGAACATAATAGAATTACATAACAGGCTATCGAAAAAAATAACTGTAATTCCCATCTCGAATGCAAACGTCACAAAAACTCAAAACAAAATGGATAGCAAATCGAATCCACAACTAGCAGTACATTTTATATTAGGACTCGTCAAGTCGACAATGTACTGGCAATAGCTAAATTAATCGTTATTTCATTGTCACGGTACCAGAACGAAACTGTTCCGGGCATTCTATCTCAAATTATTGTAGCTTTTCAATTTCAATAGTTTACGTTCCCTGCGTGGTTCCTATTACAGATTGAACGCGATTTAATTAAATCTGTCCCATATTGTCAGTCTTAGAATAGTTTCTTAGTCAGTTCTTAGTGATCAGTTATCACTTTTTTTATAAATAACCAGTGATGGCTATTTGAACAGCTTATTTGGACGTGCCTTCTTTATAAATAACAAGAATACTTTTTGCTATAATTGCCATGGCCGTACAATCGAGACTGGTGTGCGTGAATCACTAATTTGAATACATCGTGAGAAGATCTCCAGTTACGAATACGATATTATGATCATATTTTAAATACAGTTTTGTTAATAAAATACTTATCTTTATAATCTATTATACAAATGATACTTTTGTCTGGATTATAGTGTTTTACGCTCAAAGATATGGCTAAACTTGACTCGATTTTTTTTTTATCGAGTCAAGTTTTTAAAAAACTAGAAAAAACTCTTAATTTCAAGCTATTCGCACACCCCTACTTTAAAGTCATATGTCCAATGCAAAAGAGCACTTTTTCATTTGGCTTTTGCAAAGAATCTTAAGGTTAAGTTTGCAATATAAATTTAAAAGACACTGTACGTGTATGGGTAGGCGGGTCAGTGAATACCACTGTGTGTGGGTGTGCAGTTGGGTGTTGCTCTAAGATAATTATCAACTAGGAAAATTAGTACAGCCAAATGGGCGTAATTGAATATACAATGATAGCAGGTTAGGGTTGATGAAAAAGTATATAAAGACAAAATGTGCACTTACCAATCTTTAAACTCTGGTTATGAGTTTTGTACTGTATCAATCATTGGTGTAATACAAATTTGAAAATAAAAAACTGACAAATTTCAAAATGAGTAATATTATTGATACTAAATGCAAATGTTTATTTCAATTCTATATTTTTAATGTTGTTATATAAGGACAAATTTTGAGAAAATTTGTAAAATCAATTCTGTTATTTTATTGAAATGAAAAGAAATTGAACCTACTATTTCTAACATTTCTAGACGAATGCACTAAAATCAAGTAATCACTAACTTAAAGTTAATGTCAATTAGAAATTATATCACATCCAGTTAAAATAATATAGCGTCATGATTGAAAAGAAACGATAAAGAATGGGCCTTGCTTTATTTTGAAACTAACAATATGTTTTTCCCCTCAATAAGTAATAAAATATTTTATTAGTAGGGTTATTTTCAAGTGTAAGCTTAATCCTTCCATTTTATACTAAATGGCCAGTTTACTCCAAAAGTTCAAACTAATGACTGTATAATTTTGTAGAACAACGTGTTGAAGTACTTCTGGCGGCACTGTGAGTGTAGTGAACAAGATTTGCGTCCTGTACTGGAAAGGCTCTACTTTCTCTATGCCCTCACATGTCTGCAAAATCATCTTAGTTACCTCTACCAAGGTAAGTAGTATGTAATTGATTGGCAACCTTAAATCACATTTATGACCAAATAACGGGGCAGCTCAATTTGACTTTTAATTTGTTGGAGATTCCCTATCCTTCAATATCATACCCATCTCAACTTTACCATAAAATGTATTGTCTGTTAAAAACATAGTAACTGTATCCTTATGATAATTTAATCTAGTTTAGGACTATTTAATTTTTAGACATTATGACTTTATTGATACAGTATTGTTTGCTGAAAATTAGAATACTCCACATTCTTAACCTGACAATAAAAGACATATCTCCTCTTTCATAGTGTTTGTTAGCTGTAACATTAGTATATTAGAGAGATAGGACATCAGCAAACTTACCTTAGAAGACAAGTTCACTAACACCAGAGTAGTAGTAAACATACACAAAATAAACAAATGTACTTCAGCTGTAACATTTAAATCTATTTTTGAAATCTTCAGCAAATGATAATTGTGTATTGTTAGTTTTTATTTCTGATGTAATGTGTGCAGGAGGCTACTGTGAAGGGCCCCAACTACCTGAAGCTATCAACACTGCTGTACTTGAGCTCTGCTCTGAACTAAGGCCAGAAGCTGTGAGTCTCGTTGAGGCACTAGCTCCACCAGACTTTATTCTCAACTCTGTTATTGCTCGAGCAGACGGAAAGGTATATCAATAATTTTTATTTTTCATGTTGGAGGATTATACTAACAAATTCTTTTTTACATATGTTTTTTGAAAAGAAAGATGGAATTTGTAAAAAAAGATGTCAGTAATGATTTTGTCAGAAGATGTCGGTCATTATGTAATAAAATGGCATATGGTCTATATTCACTTTAAAGAGTGTTATATATTGCAGATTATAAGACATTATTGTTCATATATTATGTCTTTATACATTCTCATATAGCAAATGCAATTGTTTTATGGCAGTACATCCTATTCAGATATTAATAGAATTTTAGTATTACAAGAGAGAGGAGTGTGTATCTTGCTTGGATTGGAGTGGAGGGAATCAGTGAGAGGTGATTTAAAAACAATTGGTAATATAAGTATTTAGTTAATATACAGGGTGTTTGAAAATGGTAGGACAAAACTTAATGAAAAGATTAAATAGGTAAAAATAAACAAAAAAGTTCCTATAAATATGTGTCTTATCTTGCTTAGTTTGATGTCTATCTGTCTGTATGTATGTTCTTTAAAAAATACCTTATCTCCTAACCAGTATTAGCTATAGTTTTGAAACTTGACACGATTATTTAACTTTACACCACCTAATATACTCTAAAAATGTAAAGTAATATATTAACCCTTTTCAAATTGGCGGCCGTTTAAAAATTTTAATGCTAAATTTTATAAAAACAAAAGACGGCTGCCATTTTATATTTTTATATTATTTTATATTTTTAGAGTATATTAGGTGGAGTAAAGTAAACAGTATGAGCTATAGTAAAGTAAACAGTATGAGCTATAGTTTCAAAACAATAGCTCATACTGTTTAGTTTAAAGAACACACATATAGGCAGACAGACAACAAACTAAGTGAGATAAGATACATCTTCATAGGAACTTTTTTGGTTATCTTTACCTATTTAATCATTTCCTGAAGTTTTGCCCCACACTTTTCAAACAACCTGTATAATGGATGTGATCTTGAATGTAAGGAGGATTTTTTTGTATGTTACCAAAATTAGGCTCAAATCACTGATACAATACTAGGAAAAAGAATTTACCGGGTCTTAGACAACACAACCAGAAGTTTTATGAAAAACCCTAATTACATAAGAGCAAAATAATTTTGTAAATTGCCTCTACATTTTAAAAGTGAAAAATCTTTTATAATATTCAAAAAGCACTAAAATTACTTGGTGTACTTGATATCATGTTTTCAAAGATACAGAAGAAATTATATTAATTTAAGGTCAGAACATGGAAAATGTTAAATTTTATGAAAAGTATATTTTGAACTGCATACAAAATTTACTATAATACCATATCATAAAAAAAGAGCTGATTTAAATTCATGATATATAGTGCATTAAGTAAATTCATGATAAATTAGTTTTAGTTAGTTTTATGTTATTGTCATGCCTTTCTTGTAAATTATACATAATCAATCAAGATATTTTCAATTTAAGACCATCAACACCCTATTTATATGAGAAGGCGGCCAGTTTTGTATTTGTCTGGACTGCCAGGCATAAACATTTTGCAGTCATTATATTTTTTTTTTAACTTTTAAAAGTTTGATGAATTACAATTTATCAATGGACTATGTTGAAATATTTATTGTTACTTGTGTTATTGTCTACTATACAAAACACAAAAAACCCCATTGTATAGTTATTTTTAAATTGATTTGTACCATTATAAAAATACTTATATCACAAGAAACTACATAAAGGAGATTCATATCTTTTTTCGTGGTTTATATTGCAAATTAAATTTGTCTCCAGGAATCAAAAGCAATTGTTTCATATATACAAAAGTATCCAGCCACTATGTACAATTCTTAGAGGATTATTTTATTTTAAACTTATCTGTTTTTTATGTTTTCTTAAGCAGTTTTGTTAAAATGACTTATACACATTTCGTTTTATGTTTCATTGCAGCTGTATGAAAATTTAATTGAATGCTACATGAATCATCCAAATGGAATGGAGCGCCCATCTTGGTGGCAAGAAATCCGCCCACGTTCCAAACTTTAATTAGTTCAAGAACATTTTAGTTGCGTAATAACTTGCGCATTTCTTCCCAATTGATTGAAATGTGGGCTTGAATACTTCTATATTGATGTTGTATAAGCATTTATTCGTATTTATAAACTCGTGATTTCATAGCCTTTCCAAAGAAATTATTAATATTATGTATTATAAATATTTTAGGAATATGTCAATATCTAATTTGAATTCTCGACGTCTATGATATATATGAGTAAACTAAAATCTATTTTCAAGTATAATTTTATACTTTTATTTAATAAAAAAAGCCTCAACTGTTACTTCAACAGATTGAATCATTGGACCACCAGATAAACCCTGACTTAAATTGAACTGTCAACAACAGCATACATCCAAAAATAAATTATATTAGACAATTATAGCATGTGATGAGCTTAGGGTCAGACTGGTACTAATGCCATTACTAGTTATAACTATATTTAGAATTAATATGATTGGAAATATGGGCATAAGCAATTTACCTTATAAGGCTATGAGCTAAATCACATAAAACAGCAGCACATAAGACATACAGATTAATAATAATAATAACCATCACCATTTATTGCTTTAGAAACATTTTTACAGTTGCATAAACTAAGAAATACAATTAAAAATACAAAATTAAATAGTTTGGTTGCTACTGACATCTTCATTAAAAAAAGGAGCTTTCTTAAACATTTTTATTTTTAATTTAGTGTGTTAAATTACCTGGTCAAGTGCTCTAAAACTTAACCTAACTTTAAATTAATAACTGTTTTAAAACAGTTCCAACATTCAGTTCAATAGCTCGGTTACAGAAATCTTACAGTCATGATGCTTGTTTGTAACTTACTCCAGAAAAATTTTAAAACAAAAATAATGGATATGAATAAATCTTTACTAAAGTCAGTATAATATTTAGTCAGTAATAAAAATATATGTACCACTATATCTACCTAATTAGGCTGAAGTAAGAACCTCGTTGATAAAACCTATCAATAACAAATCAAAATTATTGAAAAAAACATATCTTAAGAGACCGTTAACTGACATGTCTACTTCAAACAATATTTCTCATATTATTATTTATTGATGGCACCACCATTTACACAACAAAGTATATAGAAAAAAACAAGATGACTAAACGACTAAAAAAAAAAAAAAAAACAAGAAATTAGTATGAACATCGATACAAACAAAAACGACTGACATGCAGTGCAATCTGTAAACCTAACCGCAAACCACATAAAAATAACAAACTTTCACAAGGTTTGACAATAGATAAAAAATAAGATAAGTACAACAACTTCACTAGATAACTTCCCAAGACAATACAAAAAATGTGTTAGAAGTGCAATTAATTAATACTAACTTACACCAAAAATCATAAGCAGGATTAATTTAATATTGTGCCAACACTATGTAATACTAATACTAATGGATAGTACAATAACAATTACAGACAATACAATAATAATAATACAAAATAATGAATAGTACAATAAAATAATATAACATCACTAATAATAATTAATACAACAATAAAAGCTGAATTAAAAAAGTATTGTATGAATTTAACTAAAAGTTTAATTTTTAATAAAATGTCTGAGTTTTGTCAATTTATTCTTTCCGTGCACAGTTCATAAAATCACTTATTTATTGCTGACAAAAATAGGAAATGTATTATTTAAATAATATTATTTAAATATTATTTAAATCCCTTTTACTTCTGCTGCTTTTATACATTCACTAGGAGTTTTATCCTTAATAAAAAATATGTACTTTTTTTTTTTTTATTGTTTAGATTGATCAGTAAGAAAAAATAACAATATCAAGAGATTAAAAATTAAAAAAATAAAGTTATCCAGGTAAAAAATAAATTTTCATGTATGATTTGTTGTTTTCAGAGAACATATTGTAATCTTTTATATTTTAAGTCCATCTAGTGCTTACAGTGTAAAAATTTGATTGGAAATCAAATTCAAGATATGATAGGAGTCGAGAATCATGAAAAAATTATTGATAGCTAAAAAATATTCATAAGTTGTATTTAGAAATATTAAATAATTTATATATTTTTTGCTTGTTCTGTAACTTTTGAGTATTCAAAAGATGACATTTTATGTATTATTATTATTATTGGTATAGTCACTAAGGACTACGAGGAACCTAATTAAGCATATACTCTCTATGTTTCTTCTTTGTTTCCTGAAATTATTTCATTCTTTGACTGTGTGCTTATCATCTTTCCTTCAGTTTTTTTAGCTTAGATTTAACTTACGGTGTTTTAGTGTAGTGTCTGTCTACTTTCTCTTTGAATTTCTGTCTTGGATTTCATGTTATTTCAAATAATTTCCCGGTGGTCCTTTCTTGATTTCATTAATGATTCCAGCAAATTATTGATTTTTGTTTGTTAATTTTAACTGTGATTTTATGGATTAGTCGGTCGGAGTTCATTCTCCTTATGTCTGAAAAATTTGCTCCTTATGTAGATTTAAGCAGTCGTCGTTTGTGATTTATTAATATTATGTTTGAGTCTGTATGTATTGCCTTCAGGTCTTCTTGACCCGAGAAATTTCCTCATGCTTTTTCACTCTAGTATTTCAAACCACATCTCTTTTCCTATGTGAAATCATTTTATGTATTATTTTGATACTAGCCAACAACCTTTGCTTTGGGTTAGTTCTCTGAGCTTGCTTACCCTTCCTTTGGTGGTTCTCTCTAAACAATTATATCAGTATAAAAACTCAGCCCACTGTCGTTCTCCTAGATAACAAAGTTTTATAGTCTAGACACTCTTATAAGTCTTTAAGAGGATGCAAAGTAGTGCAATCATTTCAGAGTTAGTATAAATCACCTTGAACATGTTACATTTAAAAACTAAATCAGCCAAGCTTTTGTGTTGTGTTTATATTTTTTTATATCAGCTGTTTTAAATAAACTATTTAATTAAACCCAATGTTATTCTTATGGAAAAAAATAAATTTTGAGGGCCTGTTTTTACTCCTCAAGGAGTAGAATTTTGATGAATACTTCTTAGTGGGATCTATGATACAAAAACTAAATTTCCTCCAAATTTAATTAAAATTTGTTCAGTGATTATTTGATGATTACATCCCTTTGGATTTTATATATTAAACATATAGTTTTATATAATTCAGAACTGAGCACACTTGTATTTTAATGGCTGCATTAGAAATATAGTTCACTCTGCCAATACGAGAACTTCTGAAGTGTTTTGATCTGCTTTAAACTGTCTCCAATGCTTTATTGTGTTGATACACTTTTTACCCATGGCTCCTGTATAGTAGACTCTCTTATCTGGCCACCTGAGGACCGGGAGCTCGACCGAATGATGATTAAACAAACCAAGGTGCTCCAAAACTCTTTTTATTACAGTTTATCTAATGCTAAATTTATTTATTTATAAGGCATAACCTAAATATTATGTATACAGAAGAGTTTTCTATTTTTTTTTTTTTTTTAATGTGTAAAATGTTATTTGTTTTGTAACAAATGATTAAGTATGCTGTACTCACATACCATATTTTTTTCTAAAGAAAAAACACACAACAAATATAATATTTATATACATTATGTTCTCAACTTAATTAATCACAAAGGCACATTATTAAAACAAAGATAACCTAAAACTATATTTGTATGAATGGTTAAGATCAACATGCCACAGAAGCTCTAGACTAGACTGACAAGTAAAAATAATAATATTTCTCAAGAGAAATAACGCAGACAACAGTAAACACGTGACAGGTCTTTATGAATCGTAGATGTTACAAATGTTGCCACTGTCAATTTTAGGCTGATCAGGACTGGTTAAAGCGATGATTTATAGTGAAATGGCCGGTTAACAGATTCACTGTTGGCCCCATTGTGGGAGTGATTTTGAGTTTCCTTCACTTGAGTTATACATTTTAACACTTATTTAAAAAAAAAAAGAGCACAAAATGAATCAAACACACAATAGCTTTAACTCTCTATATGAAGACATCCACCAGATAAGAAGCAAGACACATGTACTGAACGTGACGTAGCACAAAATAGCGTCATCCGTACATGAAATACAATAAAGATGACACAGTTTCATGTCATCCGCAGTGAACCTGTTAAAAAGAAGTCACTATTTTGGTAAAAGGGACCAGTTAAAGCGACGGCCAGTTAAGAAGAGTCTACTTTATATTTTATTTTCAGGCAGTTGTTAGATTTTTGTCGCACCTGTGAATCTACCTAACTTTATACTAATCTGGATTAAAGTTTAAACATTGCAATTAAATGCATACAAAAATGGTTGTTAAGATTTATTGTAAATGTTTGTCGAACTTCTTATTACGAATAGTACGACAATTTTTGTATTCTAAAAGTGAATCCTTATGCTTCTTTTTGTTGCTATAATAATAGCACTTTTGGACTTGTGACGTCTCATTTTTAATGTCTTGTATAATATGATGGAAGTAATTAGAACCAATAAATCTCAATACAACATCTTATTTGATATTTTATTTAGATGCGTCAACAGAGATTCTGAAGATGTTTCATTAATTATTGACAATCATTAACCTTCATCAAAATTTAAAACAATAAAAGCAATGAAAGATTGTTATTTGTACGAGGGTTAGCCGGAAAGTAAGATTTGATCTTCCTCAGACAAGAAGGGTTCAGATTTTTCTCTGTTTCACAACAAATTTATCTATTAAAACACTTCATTCTTTTTAAGAGAACTTATTCTTCATTGTGGTCATTGGTTTGTTCTTCATGGAATAGAAAATAGAAACACGCCATTTTGCTATTGCACTACTACCAATAATGTTCTTACTCCAAATACTGTTGAAGTAGTTCATAGCGAAAATCTACAGCTTTCAGATTTTTCTCAAAACCCATTACCAACTCTGTTCATTATTGATAGAATTTTAAATTGTAGCAGCAATTTTGATATGTTCACTGCTAAGACATTGGCTCAAAAAGTTTCTTGCATTATGCTATAGGAAGAGGTGACATAGATAAGCAATATTTTTTCTGCAAACTACAATCCTTATCACTCCAGTTATTTAGAATTAGACCTATTTCCATTTAACCTTCATTATGTACCTTCCAATTAACCATACATAACCTATTATTATGTATGGTTAATTTAACTAACAAAGTAAAAGCGTTACCAAAAGTTTTGACTGTTAGAAAACAATTCTGATAGTCAAGGTATGTAATATAATAAGTAGTAGAGTATAGGTAACATTCTAATATTTATTAAATTAAGTACAAGTTATGTGTATAGTAATGTGGAAGTTATATAATACTAATTGTTCCTCTAGTATAGCTCTATAAAAATTGTTTGCATTGCTACTATTTTATAAACATAACTACTTTAATTTTTAACTGTTGCATGCTAAATTTACTGTGGAAATTTGCAATAATATTTTAGTAGACCATTAATGTAAAGTTTTGTATAAAGATGTATTTTTTACACTATTTTGTTGTTGGCAGTGTAATAAAAGGGATTTGTATCACTAAATAATTACATTTCAGATTTCAAAATATTTCTTTGCTAAATTAGTTTTGTGCAGATATAATCAAGTCAGTATAAGCTATCAATACCTTTTTACAAACAGAACAAAACATACATTTCTGCCAAAGTAGCACGATCGTATGGCTGGTAACTTGAATATATTAATATACTCAACACTTTCTCAAATTCCTGTAGATTTTATGTCTGACTAACCAAACCAGGCAATAAAAGCCATTTAAAATGGTGTTTTTATGTTTAGAATTTATTTTGTTGTAATCAATCGAATCCTTGTTTTTAAAAAGAATATATTTTTGTTGTAAATTATTCCCAAATGAGCCCATGAAGTAGATTATGCTACCAGTAAATGTTTTAGAATACATAGATTCAACTGTTTATAATTTACGTACTTATCATTAATATAAAGAAACAAGCAAGTCAGTAATCTAATAAAATACCATTAACATCGAGACCAAATAGTAGAAAAAGCCATAAATAAAGTAATTCACCTCATCTCCTATATCATATGTACGATTCCTGATAAGCATATTAGAGAAAGTAAAATGCTTTATATATAATTACTGTTTCGTCTAGTTTGGCAATACGATAATTTTGCTATGCAACTGGTTGTCACTTTCACTTTTTTATCATTGTGAGAGTGTAACCCAACCCTGACAAGTCTCATTGTATCATTTGATGTTGAGTAATTATAGACAATGATGGTAAATTCATATTTTCCATCGTTGGACATTTAAATAGTTAAATTTAACCAAGTTTAAAATGTTATAGCTTAAAGTTTTTCATGTTTAATGTTGAGAACAGTTTGTGTCATTATTAACACATTAACATATTTTTATTTATATGTTTATTTGCGTGTATATATATATACACAGCTTTAACTGCTAACTTTAATACTCAGCTACAAGTTAAAGAACAACATGTTACCTTTTCATTAGAGAAGTGCAGCTTGGATTAGATGTTTCAGCTTCACTCCTGGGATATGAAATTTCTAAAACAATTTCAAGGTGATTTATCTATACAAACTTCAAAATGCAGATATCAATGATTAAGCGTGATTAAATCACTACCGCGTTGTAAACCTCTGGCTAACTCCAGTTAACCAGTTGCTTGAGCATATTGTGTGGACGTTCTATGCATGTTGTGTCTCAAGCACCATGTAAGTGAATCCCTTTTGTTGACATTGCTAATAATTTTAAAGTGCCTTATGTATGTGTACTTGTACAAGTAGAAACCAACTGTTGTCTGCTAGTTCTAGTTAAATTATGTCATTAATGTATTAAAGACCACCATATTTTATTTACTAGTAACAATTTTGAATTTACCTTGATTACTAGAAACTTTGAGATCATTTCAAAGGTTGAGATTGTTTAAGATTTAGACCAACCAAGGTAGCAAAAACAAAAGAACCCTTTGTTTAATAGAACAAAACAAAAAAAATCCCTGGCATAAAAAATGATTGCAGTTTGCTTTCAAGGCCATTAATAAAGAAACAAAAAAAACTAATTTATGAATATAATTTATTGCCAACCTTAAATCTTCAACAAGAACGATGTACTGGTTTATAAGTTTAAACATGAATGTAATTCAAATTTACTTTAAATTGATCAGTTAAGGCAAATAAATTGACTTTTCAGCAACTTAATAGGTTTGCGAGAGTGGTTGGTTGGACCCTTGTATATCAAGTTCAGTCAGTATTTATGTCCGTTGTATTGGCGCAAGTCTCATTCTCCACAGAATTCACTTGTTTCATGATTAGTTTCAGTTTCACTTCAGTATACTGGTAGGGTTGGTTTACAATACTGTATTTAGACACACTCCTTGTCTGGTGTGATCAGATGATTGAATGGTGTTCCTAAGTTTGCATTTTTTTTCACATAAATTTTGGTTTAGCAATGTTAAGTCTATGATGCAATGTGTTCTGATATATGTTTATTTTGTTGCAAGTTTGATTGATTTGGTAAAGTTTTGTATCAAAATTAGTAAAACATATACAAACAAACGTAAAATAACTAAACCGGTGTTGTCTATCAAATTCATATACATTGTCACTTCTATATACATTCGTGTTAAATTTATCGTTTTTTTATAAATGATCACATCAATGCATTCCATGAAATTGTTTAATGTTTAGAAGTGTTCAATAAGTTTGTTAGGGATTTTCAATTAGAAGCGGAATTTGAGTAGATTTACACCCCTAAAAAAAGCGATTTGTTATATCTAAATTTTAAAGAAAAAATTAAGTTAATATATTTTATCATTCTAATAAAAATGAGGAGGGTTCAGCAAATGACATATTCTATAAATTTATATTTTTTATAACTTCACTCGCCAGTTTACAGGCCTGTGCGTGACCGTTAGTTAGTTGGGGCTTGGAACCTTGGACTCCACATTCCACGCCGGCGGTGATTATGATGATTCAGTAATTACTATTTAGTTTTCATGGCTATCACTGCAAGCAATTGTGTATAGTTTTTTGATTCTAATACACTGAACCTAATTGTATAACTTGGCTGGGTATCATTAACTCAGATTTTTGGTTCCTCGTTAGTGATAAAAGTACAAAAGATTTAGTATTTAGTTAAGTACTAATTTCTGTAAACAGAGATTCAAATGTTAAATAAAGCAAAGCTTTTGAAATGGGAAGCCTGAATCATGTTTTCATTCTTTTTGTATCTATTCACTGCCGTTTTATACATTGTAATTTTTTTGAGTATTTCATTTTGTACATGCGGAAAATAAGCTTGAGGTTGCATACAAATTTATTGAATTTACTGTCAGATTACGCTGAAAAAATCTGTCAAGTAAAAGTAATCTTGTTTAAGTTAAAACTCCATTTTTAATAGAAGATATAACAAAAAACTAAAACTAAGTTGTGCTGGTTATAAAATTTAGCATTCAACAAGGGTTTTACATATTGTTAGATTAACAACACTACCTTATTGTAATAGAATCCTTAATGTTCTTGTTATTTGTTGACTATTTTTTCTTTCCCACTCCTTCCTATATGTTCTGTTCAAAATACATTGGTATTTCAAACCATTCAATCGAACTATCATGTTGCCACCTAGTGTTAAAACATAATACTTAGAAACAAAACACAATTGATCCTTAAAAACTGTTTTTAGGCCTGTGCATATAATTATTTAGCTCTCTTTTATCTCCAATTTAGCATTATATTTGTCTCTCTTTATTGTTAATTTAAAAATGAAAATTAATTTATATTTCACGTTTAAAATGAAGTTAGAATTGGAAGCAATTGATTCTGTTTGCTAATATATGCAATATAAATCTTAGATCATAAATCGTAGATCAGAGAGCAAAAATCTGATTTTGATGACCATTCACCTATACCAGACAGAACATAAAGCGTAAAAAAAACTGGTTAATACAAAGTATAGTTCATTTTTGCACTCTTCTGAAAAGTGAATCATACACTAAAATTAAGTTTGTGTCCAAAGCTGCAAAGTTTCTTATTGTGAATCGGACATCCAAAGGCTAATATATTTTCTCTTATTGTGAATTGGGCATGTAAGGTCTGATATATTTCTTATTGTCATTTAAAATGTTAATTCTAAATGTTATTAGTAATTATTTTATCTTTGTTTGTAAGTCCAACCCAGTATGACAAAGATTTACATGAGATCCAAATTATAGATTAAATCTCACGTTTATTTTTTGTTATATATAGAAAAACAGTACTAATTTTTAAGCAGTTAAAATGAACCACTAGTTAGGGTAGTATTAGCTACTGCGTATTGGCAAACGTGTGACAATCAAGGTTTGTATCTATCTCTATAAAATTACACTCTTTTACTTTGTAATTTTCACACTTCTCTAATTATTTTAATTTTTTGTTTGACAGAATATTTTTAGATCTATTCTAAGTATTTGTTATTTATTTAACAGACCATATTTGACAATTTTCGTACGTATTATAATGTGTTAAGTATGGTCATAAAAATGTATGTATTTTTCCATTGTGAAGATGTATGCATATTTAATAAAATGTTGAATATATATTTATTTTATTCATTCCACTTGTTTGAATTCAGCCGCAGTACAATTATGATATTTAATTAACAGCGCTATTACCCACCGTGCTGGTGGGATGGATGTGCTATCCATGAACTTAGGCAACAGGAGCGACGTGACAAGAGCAGCAACATTTTAAACCAATGTTAATGCATTGGAGCGTCCTTAGTGAACAATGAGGGCGACACTTGCATGCGTTGCGAGCGTCTTTTGTAGCACAAACAAGATTATATCTTGCTGTCGCTGGTGTAGCTGATGTCGCCCGCGAAATTCACGTAGGATGCGCCCGCAGCGATACCAGCGTTTACGGCCACAGTGATTGACTGCTGTTTTCCATTTTTACACGTACTTTCATTATGTCTGTGGAAGAATTCATTGCTACAGTACAAAAGTATCCTTCACTGTGGAACTTGCGCCATATGCACTACCATAATAAGTTAATGAATGAGAGATTATGGCCGAAGGTCACAGATTCAAATGGAAATGTTCAGTACTTTTCCTTTCTGGTAAACAATATTAAATTAATGGATCATTACATTAAAGTTTACCATTTGTAGGCCTAAAAATTAGTAACAAAATTCTGCTAACTGAAAATTTTCAAAAATTCCAGTTCAAATGTTTTATATGCTACCAGCAATGTAGCCTATTGAATCCAGGAATTATATACAATACCTAGGCATTCTATACATTGCCAAACATTTTTAGAGTCGCCAGTCCATGTAGGACTCAAAAATCTACCAAATATGGAAGATCTCTGGGAACGCTTTTGTCCTTATTGCATCGCCCACGTAGGATGGGGCCTTACAATGCTATGCCTATCGGATGTAACTCGATGCTACCTCTTTTGGTACCAATAAGAAACTTTATTACCAATAGAAAACTTGTCATTTTGATTCGTCTAGTATTATCTGAACTTCCTCTTTATTTTTATTTACTGTTAAGTTATTGGCCCAGCATTTGGCACTGTTTTTATATATTTATATAATATCAATATCTCTAATTAAAGTAACAATATTTTATACTACACATTTAATATTTTTATTTCATTTGTAATGTTAAACTGGACCCCCTATCAGATATTTTTTTATTTATCAGCAAGACAACATTCAAGTTTCAAAATACAGGATTCTGTATCCTGAGCTATAAATAATTTTTCTGCATAATTTAAGCTGGCCCACAACAAAATTCTATTCTTAATCATTAAGAATTACGTAGAGGTTGAAAAAATATGGAAACGCTTTTACATCTTGTGTATAACCTCACTTGTATATGTGAAATCTTGTACATGATCATAGTTACAAAGAACACACTTTTTGACACCATTTCATCTTTTAAGGGAACGGCCTACGAGGAATTGAACAAAAATCTTCAATGTAAGCCTAGGTCGAGTTTGGTATCAAATGAAAGGTCTATTCAAGAGAAATTAACTGCCGCAAACTGGACTTTGAAAGGTTTATCCTTTCCAGACTACTGGTCATTTGAATTTCAAAGTAACTAATTTGAATAATATTATTTCTCCACTATTTAACGGTTTTAGGTAAATTATTCTGAGCAAAAATGATACTTTATGGAACACAATCATTTAAAAAATTAAATTATCTAAGGATATAAATAACATTTCAGGTCCAGCGCATAGATGCTAGATACTACTATTTTTTGGCAAGCCACAGCCGCCGTTACGGACCCATTTGACTATATTTAAGGTTGCTTATGACTGTTTAAAATTCCTCCTCTAATTAAAAATGCCGCCAACTGTAAAGTACATGTTGTGATAAGTTTTCGTAACAATAAAGACATGAAAGCAGCTGACATTCATCGAGAGATCTGTGAAGTTTATTGAGAAAACAGAATGAGTGATGGGATGGTATGGAAGAAATGGGTGAGAGCTTTTAACCCTTGAACTGGCAAAGTCGTATTTGACGACTCATTAATCTGCCGCTGAACTGGCAAAGTCGTCATTCATGACGCATTAGACACCCCTCACGTTTTACTTCATTATCAATACTAAAATAGTGAGTGGAAGGTTAAATAATATATCGTTATACACGTGAGATTCTAAGCTTTCATTTGATGTATTTTGTTATATATAAATGCCGCGTCATTTTTACTGGCTTTAGTAAGAATCTGACTCAAGCTATTGACAGTTGGCCGGCTGATGACTTGCAGAATGCAGTGTTGTTGTTTGCTTTCGCTGCGTTCGGTTTTGTTGTTGATTCTGTGATGTTTTTATATTATTTTTGTGAAGTGCTGAGTTTATAATAGTTTATTATTCTACAACATGTCTGCTGATTTACCTTCCAGTGAAATCTGTGATATTTTATTTGAAACTGATTTGTCGGATGTAGAAAGTGACTTGTCAATCGAAGATTTCCCTGGCCAAGTTGATTTAGAAGATTTCTCTGATGGAAGAGGGGATGATTATGTCACAGTTCCTCATGATTTATCTTCTAGTAAAGATAGTGATGCCGATGACCCTAATCCTAGGCCTAGGCCTAATCCACCACAAGACGATGGTCGTCTTTGGGTTCGTGTTTATCCACCTGAGCCAGAAATAGACCTTACATCTATGTACATTTTTTTCTGAATTTGTGTGTTTTAAAGTATTAACAGTGTATATTTTATTTTTTTCTGTAAAATTTTGAACACTTTTTGCATTTAAACTTTTTTGAAATAGTTATTTGTTTTCTGACAGTGTGTGCCCAAAAAAAAATTTTTTTTTTTGAAAAAGTGATTTTTTGTGTTTGGATGCTGGGAAATTGCCAGTTTTAGGGTAAGTCCATTCATAATTGTTATTATATTGTAGAGCATGTTATTTCTAACAATTTGATATATAATACATTATAACTGTTGCTAAGTAACTAATTGTTAAAAATTTTTTAAATAAGTGCTGCATAAGGGTCTGAAAACACCTGCCAGTTAAGAGTCAAATACATGCCAGTTCTAGGGTTAAGGTTGTGCATGATGATGAACGAAGTCGGAAACCTTCACTCATTACTGATGACTTGGTGCAAAATGTTGATGAAAAAAGTCGGAGAAAACAGACGCTTTACAACTGCATCATTATGTAGTGTGTCAAGAAGTGCGATTATTGAAATTGTGACAGACTGTTTGAAGTACCGAAAGTTATGCTTACGGTAGGTTCCCAAAATGCTGACGGAGAATAAAAAAAAAACAAACGTTTGACAAGAATCACACAAAAAAAATTTTTAACCAGTTCTCTCACATTCCTAGAACATTAGAAACCTGATGGTTACAATTTTTAAACCAAATTAATTGTCACTGTGACATACTCACGATGAGTGTCAGCTGCTTCCATACCCTTAGCGTTATGAAAATGTACACATAGCATAATTCACAGTTGGCGGCATTTTTAACCGAAGGAGGAATTTTAAACAGTCATAAATGACCTTTAATACAGTCGATTGGATCCGTAACGGCGGCTGTGGCTTGCCAATAGATAGTAGTACCCAGCACGCATGTGCTGAACGTCTACCGCAGCGCTACAGCTGCAGGATTCTAAAACGATACTTACTTTAAAAACACGTCTCATATTTATATAGGCTTATACAATTAAATCAAACATATTTGAAGCAGTCCCCACTTTTACTGGATTTGCTTGGAACAAAGGCACATCCATCACCTTGTATTCTCTCATCTCCTCCCGCACCTCGGGCAACTCTGTCTCCTCATCTCTTCGTACTTTCTGAATCTAACTTTACTCCTACCTCTAAATTGATGTCCCCTCTACTTCTCCAATTCTCAGAAGTTTACTCTCCTCAACCCTTTACTTATATTAAAATTATCTTATCTTAGTCCACTTCTGAGGGATAGTTGGGTATGGTATTTGTTCCCTTTGTTGGAGGCGACAGCATCTCTTTCTTCCAGGGACTCCCAGCTTCATTCAGGCATTGAAAGCGTAATGGGAAGATGAAGTTAATGAAAAGCGTTAAAGAGATAAAACTTGAGTATTATGATATTAGCTAATGAGAATTTGATAAAACCTTGATACACTCAGTGTGATGACAATAATTTAAAAGTTCACGTGGGATCAAGGAAAAGTCGCCAGTGGAGCATATCAAATGATTGGCAGGGTTAGAAAGCGTCATCTCCAATCAATTCATAGTGGTGGGAGATTCCAATATCCAAACAAACACAATTTTTTTAAATCGAGGTTATAGTGGGAAAAATACACAATTTTTTACATTTTCCGATTATTTTGAAATTTTATTTAATTGCCTTTAATTGAGACTACAAATACAAAATTCCGAATTTTTCAGTGGCATGAAAAAATTCTGGTATAAATTTTCTAAAGTAACTTTTTCTCAATATTGAAAAGGGATACAAACTTGAGACAAACGGTGGTTTCAGGTGTCTGATGTCAGTAAGTCGAATATATATTTATTTTTATTGTATGAGTGCTGATTGATTTTATATAGCTTCATTAGTCATTAAGGTGTCATGTGCACCGGCCCGTATAATCGCAGCCTTCTCGGGCTGGCCGGCGGGTGACACTGAATGCAATGTTGCATTATAAAGATTAATAAAGCGATATAAAATCAATCAGTATTCATACAATAAAAATAAATATATACTCGACTTACTGACATCAGACACCTGAATCCACCGTTTGTCTCAAGTTCTTAACCCTTTTCAATATCCAGAAAAGGTACTTTAGAAAATTGATAACAGAATTTTTTCATGCCACTGAAAAGTTCTGAAACTTTGTATATTTAGTGTCAATTAAAGTACCTACACTGTATTAAAGTTTCAAGATGATCTGATCATTATTTTAATTGTGAATTTTCAAACATCAGAAGTCATCTGAAACTGTAAAAAAATGTGTATTTTTCCCACTATAACATCAATTTAAATAAATTGTGAAAAAGGTAAAAATATAGAACTACCACTCATAATGGCAGAACATTTTTATGGTAGTTTAGTTTTCCTCCCTTTTATACGTTTTACACAGTTGATTTTCAAACTCGAGCATCTATACTTTTTGATCCGACAGTAGGTTTGAGCTATTAAGATGTACCTACAAAAGACTTTGTAATTTTCAGCCAACCAGTAGTAGGAACTTAACTGAAGAGTTATTTATCTTCAAATCTAAATCTGAACAGTAGACAAAAAATTCAGTAGAGCTCTTCTATTATAACAAATGGATTGTGATTATACTTATTGATAACACATAAAAATGAAATCAGAAAACCACTATCATATATATGCAACCCACCTATACACACGTTCAGTAGTGACGACTCTGTTGCACACCCATACACGTATAAAGGTATATACACGTAAAGACATGTATAATGTGCTGGAATGAAACTGCCATCAAAGGCATAAATTGTTTAAGTAGTTTTGGTGAATACTAGAATCTTTCTTTCAATAGTGAGCATAATTTTCCTAGGAAAATGCAGTAATTTTTGTTTTGTAATGGGGATTATAATATTTTAGTATACTATAAAATCTGAAGACTGCTTTAGATATTCGTCAAAGCGACATTGAAATACTCCTAAGAATACATCTAATCGTTAGATTAGACACCTACAAAGTATTGAACTACAGTGGTATGACACGTATACATAGTGGTTAAAAGGGCTGTAGTGTGCCCTAAATTTAATATTACAATATGTTACTAGTTTGTTACATAAATATATACACTAAATTCTATTCACATTCTGTTATAATTAGATTGTTACTTATGAAAAAAGAAAAAATGCCTTTTAATTTAGTTTGGGGTAAATTATTTGAACAATTCATATACAGGGTGGAGCGCGGTAATTTGCTTTTTTGCCCTGCATGCTGTGACGGCACTGTTGGTCAAAGAGAGGGGAGAGTGGGCGTGGCTTACAGTGTCTGACGGGAGATTTATATTCATCCGACTTTCAGTTGCCATCATGCAGTGGACACGTGAGGAGAGGTTATTTTGTGTAGAAGCGTATTTTTCAAATGCCCACTCGATCATTGCAGTGCAGCGTGCTTTTCGTTTACGATTCGCTGTTCCTCCACGCGGACGTGTTCCTGGACGGCAATCAATTGTAAATTGGGTGAATGCATTCAGAACAGCAGGGAATGTGTCATGTCTACGGAGGGGACCTGAGGGAAGGATTACAACACCACAAAACATCGAGAGAGATAGAGCAGCAGTACTGCAATCTCCGAAACGCTCTGCTCGGAAGCAATCATTTGCTCTTGGCATTTCAAGACGTTCTCTCCACCGTATTCTTCATGATGAACTGAATTTTCACCCGTATAAAATGTGCGTGGTCCAACAATTGTCAGCACGGGACTATTTGACTCAGCGGACCTCTTGTGAAGACATTTTAGCAACTGTACTCCGTGACGCAAATGTGTTTTTTTCTGATGAGGCACATTTTCACCTCAGTGGGTGTGTAAACAAACAAAATATGCGTTACTGGAGTGAAACAAACCCCAGAGAAGTTCACGAGAGACCTCTGCATTCGGACCGCGTCACTGTGTGGAGCGCCATATCATGAGTAGGCATCATTGGTCCTTACTTTTTTCAGGATAATGGTCGTGCCATAACTGTGAACTCCGAACGGTACTTGTCTATGATACAAGATTATTTTCAGCCGGCTCTTGAGGCAATGGAACTAGAGGATACATGGTTCCAACAGGATGGTGCCACTGCACACACAGCGAGGGTTACCATGAATTGTTTGAGGCAAATGTTTCCTGGACGGCTTATCTCTTTGAGGGGTGATGTGAACTGGCCAGCACGCTCACCAGATTTAGCCCCATGAGATTTTTTCCTTTGGGGTTACCTGAAGTCTAAGGTGTATATCAACCGCCCCAACACCTTGGAAGACCTAAGGAACAATATTGAAGCTGAAATTGGCAGAATACCAGTGGAAATGCTTGTTAGAGTTCATGAAAACTTCAGAAAACGTATGCAGCAGTGTGTGGATAGCGAAGGTCGACATTTGCCAGATACACTATTTAAAACAATGTAATTTAAAAATTCCATTACTGTTCAGTATAATTGAAATGTAAAATAAATTTTTCTAATGATCATAATTTTTTTATTTCATTCCCAAATCAGCAAATTACCGTGCTCCACCCTGTATTACAACAGTATATGTTTTACCACTTATAACACTTAAAATGATTTGCATTTTAACACAAAATAAACCAAATGAAAAGAATCATAATATAGTCATAAATCGTAGTAAAAATATTCTTTAGTTAGGTTTCAAAACTCTGACTATAAAATTAAAAAGTAACTCTTTCCAAAAATATTGGATAACCATGTTCCTCCATGCAGGTGTTTATGAGTAATTTTAAAACATTACTACTAAATACCAATTTTCATGTAAAAACAACAAGTACTAGTTTATTATATAAGGCTGTAAACATTTTGTAGATCAATATTTTTCTACATCTAGATGCAAAAACTGGTCAATTTTGATGAGAGATTTTTTTTACTATACATATTTATGATGTATAGTAAAAAAAGGCTTACAACATAATCAAACAAACAAAATGTATTATGACAAAAACTCCATTCCCTACAAAATTTCTATAGGTTTGTTTACAAGAAAGAGAAAATTATATAATTATGATTAAAAGATTGCAATTATATTTTACGTAAGTTACTGGTATCATTTTAATAGATAGAAAAATAAGTTACAATGTTCCCATAATTTTGTACGTGTACTGGTGAGTGGGTAAGTTGGTTTCATCGTATGTGTATGCTTGTCTGGGTTGGTCAATTCCTCTTTACGTGGATGGGAGAGTGGATCAATTTCAATATAAATTTTTAAGTGGGTGGATGGGTCAATACTATTGAAGGTACATTATATATGTAATTAGCTAAATAATAATAACACCCACCTAAATAATAAAGTATTGACCCACCCGCCCATCCATACACGTACAATGGTATTGACCCATCCGTCCATCCATATACGGTATTGCCCACGCCAAAGTGCCATAAGGCAATCTTTCAAAAACCTTTGGAACAAAGACTACTGAGTGATAGTAGTCTTTGATTTTTCATAAGACTAATGATTTTTAAATAGCAGAACCTTCCTTTTTTCTAGTAGACTTAAACAATATATTTTAGTTTATAACAAAAAATTCAAAAGCCTTATTAATTAGAATAGAAAGTGGTAAAGCAAATTTGGGATCAAGGCAGAGTTTAACTAAACTCAGAGAAATAACACTGTAACCTTGTGTAGGAGGTCGGCAGGGTGAATTAGTATTGGCCATGGATATTTATTCCTTACCAGGTCCCATACAACTCCAGAAACAAATGGCTTTAGGCCTTGCTAGCCTAGTGGTTAGCACTTCTGCTTCTAAAGCCTAGTCCCCACTTGGAAACAATGTTTGGAAACAGTTGACAAACATATAAATGTTTGTCGTTAATTTGTGTCCACACTAGCAGGGCAGTAATTTTCCTGAGATTTTGACTGAAGAAGACGTTCTTTGGGTGAACTACCACTTTTTTCCTCACACAATGCCTTGTGTTCACGTCTAAATTGTACTTTTAAAACTTTAATTTTTTTGTCTATTTCCTCAATGCTCGCGTCAAAAATGAGCGTGATTTCCTGCAAAACCCACATGCCTCCTAATTCCTAATTATTCATATTCTACATTTAAGATCCCGATTACTTAAATATAATTTGGTATGATGATTCTACATTCCCACCCTCCTTCTGGAAGGAATTTAGATTATTAGCTGGTTTACAATGCCCTGATGGAAAGCATAAAACTTAAGCCAAATGATGAATGATGTCCTTTGTAAGCGACAGTAGCTCCTTCACGTACACCTTGACACGCACCCCTGTTTTACACCATCCCAACTCCACCTTTTTGGTGGCGCACATGCATGAACAACACAATGTGTAGTCAGCAAAGTTAGATTGGTCTAATCGTTGAGTGGCAGTGCAGAACTCTACATTTTTGTTTTTAAAAGTTCATAATAGCTTCTTCTACCTCATGACTATCAGTGTGGAGAAATCATGGAAGATGGATAGGAGGACTAAGTTATGTTATACGATCACAACCCTTCTGCCTAGCTACATGTGTGTTGGAAATGGACCTTCGCTTCACTCACACACATTATATGTTGACAACTTTTCCACAAGCCTACAATGTTAAACACCTATGGTTGAGTATATTCTCCAACCATAATTTGGTTAGCCCTTGTACCTAGGTCACTTTTGTGCAGTATCCATTAATATTATCTAGACAATGTCACATGCAACAATTATGTAGTTCATAGTCTGATAAAAGAAAACATACAGTTTTCTTTACTCAAGTTGTAAAATAATGTTTTATTCAAACATTAATGCACTGGAAGGAACAAACAATACAATAAGTGATTGACCAGTCAGCACCTGTTTTACATGAATTAGAACTACACAAAATGGGACATGTACACTCATCAGAACAATGTGTAGTTTCTGAAATTTGCTTCAACTCTGCAGCAAATTAATGTATTACATTACATTGAAACTCTTTCAACAATGCTATGCTAGTACAAAGTCAGTGCAGCAAACATGTCAACCCAGCTTTGCAGCCTTCAACCAATAAATCCTTTTCAATTAACTTATAAATACAGTTTACTTATTTGTAAATTCAACATTGTGCAGCCCTATATATAACATATAATTTGTCAGTGGCTTAGTTGGTTAAAGCCCAGCTTCATAAGTTAAAAGTTCTCAGATCAACCCCAATCAGAGTCATAACAAATTTTGGAAGGGATCAGCTGATTACCATCAGCTCATTATCATTGTCTCTTTGATAATGCATTTGTCATTGGGATGTTAATTAATGACACTTTATGAGGAATAGTCTGCTTAGTTGTAACAATGACTAAATTCGCTCATCTATACTCATTCAAACCCCATATTTGTCTAGATATCTTGAAGATCAGCGACTTAAAAAAATAAATAAATTTGTACTATTGTTTTGCTACAAGGAATAAAAACAATGCCAAAATTAGACAGTGATTACTATAAATGATATTTCTAGAAAATTACGATAAATTTACAATAAACAAGAATGATTAATTAATGAATATATTATAATGAATGACAAATTAGAAAGATAATAATATAAGGATACTGATAGTAAATGTATCATTCTGCGTAATCAAGATTTCGTAAATATTGAGTAAAATATGTTCTTTGATAGCTTCTTACTACTATAGATTTATGAACTAATTTAAAAAAAATAGAAATATTCTCTAATTTTTCCCTTTTCTTCCTAGTGACAATGTAATACTAATAAAAACATGAGTTGTACTAATAATTTATGATTATTCTGAGTAATCGTATAGTATTCAATTAAACTCAAATAAAACCACAAAATGTACTTAACATTTCAAACATATGTGTCATAAAAGAGTGAGTAGTTAAGCTATTAAGTTTTGTTAAGTGGACCTACAGGACTGAATAAAAGGATTTTGTAAACTAAGGTTAATTCTTGAGAAAAACCTAATTTTGATGGCAAGAGAAACTGTATGATTTCAGCATTTAAGAAGGGCCATAAGTAACTAATATTATATTTACTTTTTGTAATATCATTTTTAACATGATGTTAATGTTGGTTGCTAACAGTTAATTAATAATTCAGTAAAATTACTGTATTTCAGTTAAATTTCTTTTTGTAAAGTTATATTTTTTTTTTAACTAAAAAGAAAAATAGGATAGCAATGCAACAATCAAGAGGGCATTAAAAAATAAGGACAATAATCATATTAGTTTTTATTTACATTGAAATCCAATCCATGTACTACAATATTCACAATTGAAAGTAAAACTATCTACAAAGCCTATACAAATAACATTACTTATCAATATCGATTTAAAAAATAATCACTAGAAGTATTAATAAAAATTAATGGTTTGAATATTTTGTCCCACCACAGTTTTTTAAAGAATAAAATTATGTACGATATGCTCTTAGTTAAATATGAAAAATGGTATTAACATTAAAATTTGGAAATCAGGCAGTATATTTTTGTATAACAGGCTACTTTCACGAAGACTGTAGATGTGCGAGCATTAGACATTTCTTCTGAATTACTAACTAAAACAATTGTATCAGAATATTTTAGCATAATTTACAGTCAATAAACCTGACTAATGTGTAACCGTTACAGAAACAAACTAAAACGCTTTTCATAGGAAGGATGGCTGTAATTCAACTTAACATTTCAAAAACTGAAATCTAAAGCACTTCATTAATTGGTACATTTACTACTTCCAAAATAATCAAATTCATAAATTATATTAAATTTAATGTGTAAAACACTTGTAATTTTACATTTTAACGTTTACAAAAGCATTGTTTCATACAGTTAACATCATCAACATAATTATCTAGCCTATTTATCAGTTTAGATCAAGCATTTTACTTGGCTAACAGTTTTCTAACTTAAAATAATTATTGTTCCATAAATATACGGGCACAGTATCTTACTTTTAATTCTAAATAATGATTTTTTTTTAACAGAGCAAGAGTCGTCATGCAGTGTATTTTAATGATTATTAACTTAGATTATTATTAAATCAATATGTTCAATAAAATTATTTCTATGCCATATCATATTTCTAACGTATCTTGTACTGTATATAAACAAACACAGTTTTGGACGTTATTTAAACACTGGAACTGGCGCCAAGTCTCACAGACCCGAGCGCTGTTTAATGGTAGGCATAGATGAGGGAAGTGGCCTAAAGTCTTGAGATTCATGGTTGCTGAATCCCTCTTCATGGTAGTAACTGACGCAAAGTCGTCAGTCCTGCATCCCTTTTGGTTTTTTATTTATTCACGTTTCGGGTTTGTCAGACTTGGCGCCAGTGCTCACGTTACATTTTTTTCCGGTTTGTTTTTAAATTTATTATAATTAGGTGAATGAGTATGCAATTTACAAGCCAAAAATGTTATTTTTGTGTATTATATGTGTCGTTTGAGTTATGATGGCAAGTGAACCAAAAAGAGAGAGCATATTGATACTTCTGGACGATGTAGAGAATATTTCTAAAGAGGAGTTTGACAAGTCCGACCAAGAGAAGAAGGATTCTCTATCAATGTATTTGTAGAGAAGTTGAAATAAGACAAAATACTACTGTAAATCACAGTTTTAAGCTTATTTACTTTCTGGGGCATGCATCTTTTACATGCCCGAATTAACCCCAATTTTAAAGGAAAATTCAATTCAATTTTTAAAAGTAAATGTTCATTTCTTGTTTAGGGAAAGAACATTTTTTAATGTTTTTATAAAAATATGCACCATTCTCAATTACATTCCTTAACTCATCTTGTATTTGAAAACCATTGTTTGCATTTTGTAATTTTTTATGAAAACAACATTTTTTGTAATTATTTTTAAAATTGTTCTATTAGCATGTAATGTTAAGAAAATAGTTTTATTTTCTTACCTAAATATCTTTATTACTAAGCAAAGTTATAGGGAAAAATTTGGCATTAATGTGTTTTGACATATATTAAACCTTTTTAATATTTAATTTTGGGTCTGTGAGACTTGGCGCCCGTACTCATGTCACAAACAAGGGCGCCAGTGCTGCAGGGTTAATTTCTATCACAAGTTAAATTAGTTGATGTACCATTTTGACCAGTATGATATACTCCCTAGAAGCCACTAAATCTTAAAATTGTTATCATCATGGGTAAAATCAGGTCTATAGTATATTTTTTGGGAACAACGTTTTTACACTGTGGAAATATTGTTCTGTACCATACTAAACAAATAAAAAAAAAATATTTTTGTCAGTCTTAAGACTATACAAATTTAATTTTTTTCATATCTTTGATATTTCATGACATTTTCCCAACTTTTTTTACTTTTACTTTGTTGTACATTTATTTTCTTAAAAACTATATTAGTCTATGACAGCTTTTATTTCTCAAGTTAATACGGAAAAACTACTTTCAAGGTGAATTGTATTTAGTTAGCAGCCATGTGCCTAATGATAATACGATTAATTTTATCATATGTAATAGAATATTGTATGTTAGATCTAACTGAGAAAGTAATTTTTTGTTAGTATAAATTGCACTCAAAATAAGAGAAAAAGATAGTTTGATCAGTTATGGAAATATATATACTTAAGTTCTCGTTAAGTTCCTAGGCAATAGGTAAAGTAAATAAGTTAGAATCCCAATTTAGAGATGTGCGTATTTATATGTATAAATAAGTACTGTATACAAATACTGAATGATTCTGTTATGTCTACAAGTTTGGTAAGTAAATGCTAAATTCAAGAGTTGTGTAACTTTTACAAAGTACCTGTTGCAAATATTCTGACATTATTATTGACTCTACTAGTAATATCATGATAGGCTATGTTGACAAAGATGCTTTTCACAACAATATCCAACTGTACCCAAGACTTGAGGAAGTGACAAATAAAGTTATACTTTATCATTACTTATGGTTGTTTATTAAATGTTATTCTTGTTCATTAAATAATCTTAATTTAATTCACTTTTTATGTATTGTTATTTTTACAGTGCATTTTTTTGAAAATGAGGAATTGCACAGATATTAAAGTTGATCGTCCGAATTATACACCAAATTTAATTAGCATTAATAATATCTAGAACACTAATGGAATTACAACCATTTTTAAAACTGGAGTTATAGTTCGAAGTAGGCCTACTGTTATTAAACCGCCTTTTTTTATTAACTTAACGGTATTGCTTGTAATTATTTTATATCTTAAAGTCAGTTATTTTTTAAAATATAATGTGTAACAATATTAGGAATATTAATTACGCATTACAATATTATAAGATATATTATAGTATAAATTAATCTTAACAACATTTGAGTAAGCCTATATGATAATAGAGATTGTAATCCTTAAAACAAATTAAACCTATCTGCTCTTAATCTTCTTCAAACAAAACTGAAACAAAATCTAGGCCCAATACGTAAATAAAAGTGATCATAGCCTACATATCCAGATTATTTCTTAAGCTACCCACACTAAATGTGTTAACTATACACGTATCATTTTATTTTTATGGTATATAATTAGACTTCCTTGTCCCAGGTCACTGCTACTGATTAAGTTTGAGTAATTATATACATTTATAACAACCACTCAAGAGGAATGTGTGATATTCAACAACACATTTATAATACTTCTTAATATCATTTATGTTGTAACATATACTCGTATAATTGATTAGCATGCAAAAATAGATAATTGGACCTGCATATGTACACTTTATTAACAAAACAAAAGAAATACAGATGGTTTACTGTCTTACTTTCTGACGAAAAAATGGCCTAAAATATAAAAATGGAATCATTTACCAAACCTATTTGAATGTAAAAGCTAAGGACCTAATAATCTTGCACGTGTTAAAAATTAAGAGCATAAACTAGAAACAACAATAGTTATTGTACAATTTTACAGACACAATGTCCGACTTGTTATAACCATGAGAATAATTGTAGATTAATTTTATTTCCAGACACAGAAAAATCATCTAAGTATAACTTAGTTATTCACATAAACTTTCAAATAGCTACAATGCTTAAAATATAAATGATAACTTATTTTTCGACTTGATTGGTATGACTTAGAACACTGAAGGGCAAATACATTTAAATTTTACAGTAGCAAATTTTGGAAACCTTTTAGTAGATGACATTTTTGTACAGTGACCAACAGCATGTAATGGAATTTAGAGTTTGTCACCCATTCTAACTTTTGAGACCATGTAGATTCCAACTATAAGTCCAAATAAACCGATAGCACTGCCAAAAATTTCAATAATTAGAATTTTTACAAATAATACTGAGTTTGCGGCATCGGCTAGAGCAGCTCCTGATCCAACCACTCCTACAGCCATTCCACAGAATAGATTTACCAAGCCCACACTAACTCCTGCTCCAAACAGTACATGTCCAGCCATCCAATTCATCGCCATTAGATCTGGGTTTTCTATAGCTTTGTCATAAGAGAATTGCTCAAGAATTCCAGACAAAACAATTGCAGTTATCAGTCCATAAATTGCAACAGCTTCACAGAAGATTACTGAAATCAAATTCTTCGTCTTAATTCTTGGAGCCTTCACTCCTCCGCCAACAATACTTACTCCAGTTGTATGGATACCCAGAGCAGCTCCAACAACAGATAAAGAAACTGCTAAACCAACTCCTAAACTTGCCCACATGTATGGAGATGTTGAGGATAAGAACCACCCTATACTTAATCTTTCACCTTGTCCAGTTAGTAGGTAGTAAAGTATTATTCCTGTTACTAGTGTAGACATACCTCCAACAAAAATGTACCCCAAGGTTTGACGCATACTGTAAGCCATTGTTGATTAATTCCTAGCTGCACAATTTTTAAACGAAACTACTGTATTTATATTTCACTGTTAACAAATCTCATAACACAACATAGGAGGGTGGGCTCCAAGCAATTTGACAGCAGACAGAGGAACCGAAGAACTAAGAAGCAGGTGATCGATTTGTCATGTGATGAAGCAAAGGCATACCAACATATAAAATTGAAAGTTAACATTTCTAACAGCAGTATAATCTGAAACTCTTTACATCGTACGTTTTTATTTTTATGTTATATGATTGATTATACTGCTGTCAAAGCGTATTAGCGATCCTGTTTTTTTTTTTTTTATTTTCATTATTAGCTATCGTATAAATTCGTCTTGTTCAACCGTCATTGGCCGCTGCATAAATTTCTTCTTAAACTTTTAATTTTAAATTTCGACGTGATTGAACTATCATTGACCTAATTTCGTTGTAACGCAAGTTTCTTATATATTCTAAATGGGCAAGAGTTTCACACTGACTGCGACGACAGCAATAGTTACTTTCCTGGGACTTCCTGTCTGGTACAGTTCTTACCATACTGGAATTACATTCGTGGTCATTTTCATTGCTTCACACAAAAGAGGAAACATTTCCTCTTGTCTTAATTTTTATCTTTTTCCAGAGGATGTTCTATGTAGAGTTCCACTCCTTTTTTATAGCCAAGCTTGCACGAAGAGTAATATTAAAAAAAAAAAACTCGGCCCTGCGGGCCTCGCCAGGGGGCAAGCCCCCTGGACCCCCGGATCTTTTTGCTTAGAGCCTACCGCTAAAATTCAAGAAACATGGAACATGCTTTTTCTGTTTGCTGGCTCCTTTTTAATAATTTCTGCAAATGTATTTCTCCGAAAACAACGAATTTTAGATTTCATGTAAGGAATTACAAAAAATATAAACATATCTTAAAAACATCACCGGTGGACGGCTGGAGGTAGACTGATATGTAAATGAGGACTCGCGGCTCAGGTTCTTACTCACGCGATGACTCATTACGACCTTGAAAGGAAGTTAATTATTATCTTATATAATCCTATAGACACAAAATGGATTCTCTAATTAGGACTTAATCTTGTATATTTTTAACAAGAGTTGTCATGGAAACTAAAGATGTACTTTGATGAACGCTTGCAATGAACGCTTGCAAATAAAATTCACTTCACTCACTTCACTTCACTTCACTTCACTGCACTTCACTTCACTTCACTTCACTTCACTTCACTTCACTTCACTTCACTTCATTAATTATTATCTTATATATCCCGCGTCACCCCTCCGGCGTCACCCTCCCGCGTAACGTAACGTTTTCAGACAGTTAGGTCAAGACTAAAGCATGTTCCATGCTAAAAATACAGAGGCGTTTCATGATCGTTTTAACATGATCTTCATCTGAACATTCTTTTTATAAATTGCTCAAGATCTTCTTATAGACTAATCAGCATTATTTAATTTCCAATTTAAAAACTCTTGTTTCTAAAATATAAAAACCTCAACATTAATATCATATCAGCAAAAAAGAAGTTAAAAAGCATTGAACATTTTCTGAATTAATTAATTTTATCAATACCTGCGTATTTTAGTTATTTAATTTATTAATACGGTATTATTCATACATTTTCATTTCTTTATTAAAATAACATTGCTACAACCTAATATAAGGGTTGAAACCCCCCTATAGACTATTTTTGGAAATAAATATTGTTATTATGTAAGGGTTCTTATTGATTTGCAAACTCTGATAATAGTTAATGTATTGTAAAAGTATATCTCATTTCGTCCTAAATATTTATAAGCCTTTATACACACAGTTTGTTTACAGCATATTATCATAGAACTTCTATTTGATATTATGTGAAACGTCATTTGGTAGCTGTATAATCGTTTTTACTGTGCTGTTAATAAGTCCATCGTTTATAAATTAGTCAGGAATTGCTTGGTAAAGTAGTTTGAAATGGTATGAAAGAGTTTGGTAGTAATAATACTCACGTTGAATAAAATAAATACAGTATACATAAACCCACGGTAAATGGGTCATTTGACATGTATTCACATCTATGCAGAATAGAGTTAGCAAATGCTGGAACTAAGAATAGTTTGGGAATGTTACAACCAATAGGGGTGACAATGTAAACCAGCCGCGACTAGTGCAATGCTTTAAAGTCTTGCATTGTTGCTACGTTCCAGTTCTTTGAATGCACATTGGCTGTGCTAATTTGTTAAAATTGCCCATTAGCATATAACGTATTACAACAATTATAATTCATTATTAATGATTCGATGTTAACAATCTTTGTACCATCTTTTAAGACATATAATTATGCGATTTTTCTGTGCCTTGTATTTTTTTTTGTCAAAAATGTGTACTTTTAAGATAATTAAGCTTTGAACACTAAAATTAGCCGCCATTTTGAAATGGTCCAAAGTAGAAACTTGATACTCATTAATGAATTATGTCTTAAAATAGCAATTACTCCCTCCCTCCCACCCTTTCACTCTAATAATGGACCGCCAGGACCGATCCAAGAATGGACCCTTCTGTAACGACAAAATAGACTGCCCGTGTTTGAGAGAAAAAAATTGACCTAATTCTATTAGGATGAAAAGCCTAGTTTTTTATCTGTTACAAAGATAAGATTGAATACAATCTAACGCGTTATCTTTGATACCTACCTAATTGTGGAGAGGCCATTTAAAAGTACTAGATGAGCTACACAGCCGAACGACCATGCAAAGGTTTCATTAGAGCTAATTTAGCCCTACTGATATGGAACAGATCTATTCAACTTTATCGTAAAAACTGTTTGTAACATCAAATGGTAACTTGACTCAGATGTTAGTGAACATCTTGAAAGTAATTTAAAATATCTATTCAATTTCATTAGCTTTGTTGTATAAACTCAATTATGAGACTTGCCCTGACTCGACGAGATAATGAAAACTAGGCTTATCTAAATCTGAAGCTAATCTATGGCATGATTATTATGAAAATTAGCAGATGTCATGAACTGAAGAATTGCTCCTTTTCAAAGAATTTGTGAAACATGTGTACCTGATATACAAACAACTTACCTCGCAAATGAACAATGACTAGAGTAACTTGATCATTTCATTTGACACATAGTAATATCATACGGGTAGCCTTTTAACTGCTAGTGATGGAATAACAGAACTATAGGTAGGTATGTTATGTTTTGTAGGTGGCTTCCCACATTTTACTTGTGTAAAATTCTTTTTTTAGAAGCCAATTCAGAAGCTTTTAGGTACTCCAAAGCACTCAAGGCATGTGACGCTATGGCAACGGCCCATGTCAACCAGCCCCAGTTAACCTACTGATCAGTCGTTAAAAGCCCTTTCGGTAACGGACCAACAATTCAAATTCTACCTGAGAAATACCATTGGATTTAACCAATGGTTGAGGGATACCGGGCCCTTTTTAGGCTGTTATACACAAATTTACATTTTTGCCTATATTTACCTTATTTTTGTGCATAAACCAATTTTTTTAAATTTTATTACACAAAATAAAATTCTGTAAAATTATACATAGTAAGTTTATTCATAAGTATGGTATTATATTTTCAAAAAGTATAAAAATGTACCAACTAAATTTTTTTTTTCATTTTTTTCACTTTGACACCATTAAGATATTTTCAAAAAAATTACTAGTCATAAAATGAGTTACTGCACTAAGAACTATAACTAAAACTGTACACAGCCCTAAAGTTTTGTAGAGTTTTTTCAAAAGTTAACATTTTTATGACAGTTATAAAAAAATTATCATTATGGTTTAGGAGGCATAGTGGATGTACACCCTTGAAACACTTTTTACAATGGAATGTTGATTTCTGTTGTTTGCTTCCAGTCTTTGTGAAAGCTGCACTACAAACTGAGCAGTTCTTCGCTCTGTCTAAAAGGTATTTTTTCCAAAAATTGGTTTGGTCAGAACTTTACTATCTTCTGATAACAATCCATCGCTTAGATTTTCTTAATCTAATACAACACAAACTGAATTCTCACTTACTGGTGATTTTGAACTTTTCATTTTTAAGAAAGGAATAACATAACTAAACTAACTAAATATTATAACCAAACAAGGAAAGCAAACAACGTGATAAAACAAGTTACAGATGAGCTGTTTGTGTAGTGAACTGCATATTAAGTTTTGTTCTCATTTTCTTACATTAAATAATTGTTTTGATTGTTAATTGTGTTAAATAATATTGTTTTAAGTGTTCTAAAGTTTCTGTTTAAAATACCACTGTATGTGTAAGGGTGGGTCAATACCACTGTACGTGTATGGGTGGGCGGGTGTGTCAATACCACTGTACGTGTGAAGGTGGGCAGGTGGGTCAATACCACTATACGTGTAAGGGCGGCCAGGTGGGTCAATACCACTATACGTGTAAGGGCGGCCGGGTGGATCAATACCACTGTACGTGTAAGGATGGGCAGGTGGGTCAATACCACTATACGTGTATGGGTGGCCGGGTGGGTCAATACCACTGTACGTGTAAGGGTAGGTGGGTGGGTTTATTATTATTATTAAGTAGTGTCAGTTTTAACCCCTTAAACTTTATTTACAAAATCAAATTCGTACAGGTAAATAAGGTTATAATTGGTTGTTACATTAGTTTCATCATTCAAATTTAAATTAGTTTAACAATATGGATGTCAATTTTAAAAGTTCAAACGATCATGACTATTGTGTTTCACAAACAATAAACGAGTCTATTCCTTGGCAAACAGTCACAAATAGAAGGAATTTATCCTTGCCCATTGATTCTCAGTCTGATTTCAAGAAATCACATACCACAATGACACCTATCAAAACCCAAAATAATTTTGAGGTACTTAACCAAAAAAACATGGATCAGAATGAAGATCTAGAAGAAATCACAGTCAAAGATCCCAAACCCCCTCCAATCTTTATCACAGAAGTGTCTATGTTACTGCTATGACTTCGTTTATAAATTCAGTTATAAATAAAGAAGAATACACATTTAAGTGTTTAAACTTAAACAAAGTAAAGTTGTCTACTACAATTGTAGATGCATACAGAAAGGTCGTTAAACACCTAACTGATTCTAAGATAGGATTCCATACATATCAACTGAAAAATGAAAGAGCCTACAGGGTTGTTTTGAAACACATGCACTATTCTGTAGACACAGAAAGCATCAAGGTTGCCATTGAAGATTTAGGTTTCAAAGTAAGGCATGTAAATAATAATCGTGACTCTAAGACTAAGACTCCTCTTTCCATGTTCTTCATTGATCTTGAACCCGATTCAAGAAACAAAGAAATTTACAACCACAACCTCTTGCTAAATTGTAAAGTATTGTTTGAGGCACCTCGTAAGACAAGAGACATAACTCAATGTAAAAAGTGTCAGAGGTACGGACATACCAGATCATATTGCTGGTATGCGTTTTGTTGCGTCAAATGCGGCAATAATCATGACACAGGCTCTTGCCCCAAACAAAATTCCAGTCCCCCAAAATGTGTGTTTTGCAACGGTCAACATCCAGCGAATTATAAAGGCTGTACAATTTACAAAGAATTGAAAACCAAATCATTCCCACCATTGAGATCCAAACGCCTTACGAACACTGCTGCACCAAACACCTCCGAGACCCCAAGCTCAGCAAATAATGAAGTCCCTGTATCAAAAACAGTCTCTAAAAACACAATCAATGAAATTCGAGAAAGAACAACCTCCAATCCAACTTACGCTCAAGTCTTATCATCACACAATGAACAACTTAAAGAAAACGCCAACATTGCACTCATATTAAATAATTTTTTTGATACATTTGAAAAACTAATACAACAACAAGCACAAGAAATAGGTACATTAATGAACCTTTTGACTACTGTTATTAAGAAAATTAAATGAACAATTTCTATAGGATAGCGCTATGGAATGCTAATGGCATGGTTCAGCATAACCGTGATATACAAGTATTTATCTCCATGAATAACATAGATATTATGCTGATATCAGAAACCCACTTCACTGAATTAAGTCACTTTAAAATTCCGTCATTTTCGTTGTATAATACAAGTCATCCAGATAATACTGCACATGGTGGAAGCGCTATTTTGATAAAAAATGTGATCAAACACTACGAGCTACCAAATTATCGGCATCCCCACATTCAAGGTTGTTCAGTTGTCATAGAAGATTGGGAGGGGCCTCTAACAATATTTGCTGTGTATAGTCCTCCAAGGCACAATATTACAAACCAACAGTGCAATGATTACTTCGAAACCCTGGGATGTAAATTTATATCAGGAGGCGATTTTAATGCAAGACACCCCAATTGGGGATCAAGACTTGCCAATCCAAGTGGGCGCCAATTATTAAAAACCATGAATGAGTGTAATCTAGATTATATGTCTACAGGTGAACTAACTTACTGGCCGTCCGATCGACAAAAGGTACCTGATCTTCTCGATTTTTTCATAACAAAAGGATTATCTAGAAATTACCTAAATATAGTGAGCTCCTTGGACCTCTCATCCGACCATTCACCAGTGATTCTTACAGTTAGCTCAACAATTATACAAAAATCTACTCCCCCTTCCTTCTGCATAGATGGACCGATTGGCCTCGTTTTAGAGAAACGATATCTGAGCATTTAAATCTGTCACTACCTTTAAAGACAAACGATCAAATTGATGACTCTGTTAAATATATGAACAGAACATTTCAGGATTTTGCATGGAAAGCGACACCTCAACTACAGCAAAAGGCTAATAACGAAAAAAGGCAACCCTTGGAAATAAAAAAGAACATTGCAGAAACACGAAAATTAAGGCGAATTTGGCAAAACTCACGACATCCAGTAGATAAACTAAATCTAAATAGATCAAGCCAAAAATTAAAACGATTGCTTAGAAAAGTGAGTAATGCTCATTTTTCGGAATTCACAGCCAACCTGGACGTAACCAATAATACTGACTATTTGCTTTGGAGAGCAACAAAAAATCTTAAAAGACCTCAACAATCAATACCACCAATTCTAAAACCTGACGGAACATGGGCTAAAAGTAACGTCGAGAAGGCAGAAACGTTTGCTAATCATTTTAAGAATGTATTCAACCCACACGCCATAGTATCTACACTTGAGGAAGAAATTACTGATTACTTAGAATCTCCCAATCAACTTGACTTGCCTATAAAAAACTTCACTCCATCAGAATCAACTTGACTTGCCTATAAAAAACTTCACTCCATCAGAGGTAAAAACAGCTATAAACAAGAATCTTAACCCAAAGAAAGCTCCTGGCTACGACTTGATTACTGGTAGATTACTTAGAGAACTTCCCAGAAAGGGAATCGTTTTATTGACCATAATATTCAACGCTATTCTTTGTTTGGAACACTTTCCTTCTCAATGGAGAATCTCTCAAATTGTAGTCAAAATTGTAGTCAAAAATCAAAACCGAGAAAACCAATCAATGAAGTAACATCTTACAGACCAATTAGTCTTCTTCCAATCATATCTAAATTGTTTGAAAAACTTCTGTTACAAAGACTCGACCCCCTGATTAATCCCTCAACATCAATTCGGATTTCGTCAAGGGCATTCTACAATTGAACAAGTCCACAGGTTAGTGAGTGTAGTGAAAGAGAATAAAAGATTTTGTTCTGCTGCATTTTTAGACGTGAGCCTGGCCTTTGACAAAGTGTGGCACAAAGGTCTGCTGTTTAAAATTAAGTCGTTACTGCCTCATACTTATTACAACATACTTAAATCATATCTCTCAAACAGATTATTCCAAATTAAGTATCAATATTCACTAACAACAATGCGTCCTATAGAATCAGGCGTCCCCCAAGGTAGTGTCCTTGGTCCTATCCTTTATACTATTTATACTTATGATCTTCCACAGAACCCAGATATAATGGTGGCTACTTTTGCTGATGATACAGCACTGCTGTCTTCAAATAGAGATCTTGTACTGGCTTCCAATTTGTTACAAACATATCTAAACATCCTAGCTATTTGGTTACAACATTGGAAAATTAAAATAAACGAAACAAAATCTCACCATGTTACCTTTACATTGTCTACTACAACATGTCCTCCAGTTTCACTAAATAATATAATTTTGCCTCAGACAAGTAATGTTAAATATCTTGGTATACATCTGGATCGGAGACTAACATGGCAGCTACATGTTTGGAATAACAGACTGCAGTTAAATTTAAAACTGCGGAACTTGTCATGGCTTCTAGGCAGAACATCAAAATTATCAACAGAAAATAAACTTCTTATTTATTAAGTTATACTGAAACCAGTTTGGACTTATGGCATTGAGCTCTGGGGAACATCAACTTCCAACATTGAAATTATTCAAAGGTTCCAATCTAAAACCCTAAGATTTATTCTAGATGCCCCTTGGTATGTTAGAAATCAAACCATTTACGAAGACACTAAAATTCCATATGTAAAAGATGTAATCAAAACGAAAAACTTGAAATACCTTCAGAGACTCGAGAACCACCAAAACTACCTAGCAGTTAATCTTTTGGACAATAGCAGCAGTGTTTACCGCCTTAAGAGACACAGTGTTCTCCATTTAAAAGACAGATTTATCTAATTTTCTTTTCTTTTGATTCTTTCTACTTTTAGAACATTGTAAGTCAGGGCAACCAAAGGGTTGTTTCTGACTCAGGTTAATTATCCTTATGAGATTCACTTATTGTTCAAATTGTATAAACAGATTGTAAATAAAATAAATGCTATAAAAACAAATAAATAAATAAATAAAAAAATAAAACAAGTATGCACAGGCAGATGATAGATGACTAATTGATGTAATCAGTGAGTGAACGTATGAAACGAAACAAAACAAACAGCTGACTTGTCAGCTCCTTCTAAATTAGAAGTTAACAAAGTAGAAATATATATTTCTACTTTGTTATGATATATATATATATATATATATATATATATATATATATATATATATATACATAAAAAGAATATTACCATGATCAAAATGGTGTTTCAGAAAGAATTAATGGAATAGTTGCAGATAAATCGATATGCAGAGTTGTTAAATTAACCTGTCCAGTCGGGCGTTTGTATAATACATTTTATATATAATGGTTTGTTGTTAGCTATCCCTTATTAATAAATAAAAAAAGTGATATATTTATAACAAGATCCAAAAGTCAAGTTTTATATATACAATATAATCATAATATAAAGTGATCTCCTTCACTCCAAATATGCTAATAAACTGTACATTTTATTCTCAAAGTAATTAAAAGCTTCATGGTTGATTAATGCCATAGTAGTTATGGAATGTGGTCCCCTGAAAAAAGAATGATTATGAAAGGAAGAGATACAACTTTATATATGTATGATGGTTCACTAACAAACTAATAAGAAATTGTTTCAACAGGCGAAAGCTTAAGCAAATACAGAAATGAATTGGAATTTACTCAAGCTTTTTCCTACTGATTCAAATTCTTCCTAGTTCGTTACTACAATTGGAATGAAGGATTGGACTTCTGAAATTCAACCGGTATAATGTGAGAGAAAAAAGAAAAGGTGATGCAATCTCTCCATATAAGAGAAAGCCCTCACTCACTAATCAATAACTCTCCCACTTCCCGTCATCATATAGTTAAAATTTGGTAAAAATGTTTGTTGTGAGCTATATAGGAAAACTAAAGTATTTTCATCTTGAATATACGGGCCTTTTGTGCTAAGTTTAAGTGCGTGGTTAATGTAAAATGTAATTTCCTTGTGTGTTCATTTTAAAAATGTGTTCACTCTCGTTCCCTGGAAGGGTGGTCCCCCCGACCCCCCTCACTTTTGTCCCGATTGACCCCCCTACTACAAACTCCTTCCGGCATCACAGGTTAAGAGACTTATTCTGTCCCAACTATCCCCATTCCTGGACGGCTTTATCCGGCCAGAGCAGTTTGGGTTTTGGCATGTCAAATCAATGACGCAACAACTGGCGAGAGTTGTAAACAGATTGGTAGACAATCATAATTTTAACCGGTGCTATGTTGCAGTCCTCCTCAACTGCCTGCTCTGCAAACTTGCCAAATCCTCTATACCAGCGGCAGCTGTCCATCTGCTGAAGTCAAAGCTCACTAGTATAACATTTAGGACATGTGTTGACAGCGTGCTTTCGTTTCTGATGTAACACAGGGTAGTTTGTTGGGTCGACATGTATGTTTTATCACTGGATGCACTCTCCTCATGGCGTGACAAGTGAAGGATTGCCATAAACACCAACAAGAGTAATGCAATATATTTCAGGAAGAAACGGAGGATGCCTCGGACTTAGCCACCGCCGAACACCCTTGATCTTTGTGTGACTCTTGATTACAGGCTTAGGTTCAACGAGCACACTTCAAGGAAGTTTACTGAGGTAAAGCAGCTAGTGGGTATGGTCATACCTCTCACTGGCTGGAAGTCTAAGCTGCCCAGCTGTTGGTTGGTGCTATCATTTTTCTGGCGAATGTCTGGAACACAACAATCCACAATGGGCTGACTTTGTGGTTGCAACGTCTCAGAAGCTCTTCGACACTGCTGCTGCATCCGACGAACCTGCCATCGCAGAAATAGTAAGGAGGCATGGGCCCGAGGACTTCCACCCAAGTCCTGCAGCCATCCTGGATGACGACCCTGCTCTGTAGCATAGGTTGACCAAGGCCTAATGAATGCTTTTTTCCTGTTGCAGGAGGAATAGAGCAAAGACAATATTGTCTTTGTCTAATTTATTTTGTCTTTCGTCTAATTTTCTTTGTTTTTGTCAACAGTTTTTAATATTCCTCTTTTGTACCGCTACCTTTAAATTACCTTTATTTAACCAACATCAATCATGTCTCAATTATTTAATGTTATATTGGTTATATAAGCTTCAATTATTTTAACTGAAGCGAATGAATTCCCTAGCTTTAGTTATTAAATTAAGATGTGATGTTGTCAATGCATTCAAAGTATTTTTTTTAACGACAATAAATTTCTGAGCCAGGACCTTTACTTCAATTACTGGGTATGTACTAATGCTATGTTTCAGGTATTTATCCCTCAGACAGTGAGCTAAGCCCATAAGCTAGATCGGCCATGTGGAAGCATGGCTGACCCCTCTCCCTTCCTTATGGAAGGTGAGGCTGGGCCTGACACACTGCAATTCTAAGGTGTGGACCTATAAATCTCTTTTATCAGATATGTTAGAGTTAAAAACCAATGAATTAATTAACAAAAACATTTCCCATCACCATTCAATCAAATGGCAGGTTTAAAAATGTATCTGTTTACAATATGTGAAGCTAACTATTTACATATATTTATAATAATCTATATATATATATATATAGTGATTTAAAATTGTGTAGTCAAACTTTGGGATCATGTTCTAGACATGAAAACAAAAAATGTCCTGTAACAATATGGTATATCTCACTTTGTTATCAGTCTGTCTGTGTATTTTATAAATAAATTAATAACTCAGGAACCGTAAATGGTACATGTTTCAAATTTTGCTTACTAACTAAGGTTGACAGAGCCTCATAGTACACTAGTTTTTAATGGTTTTTGTTAAACCGTTTGAAAATAGCGTACATTTTAAATATTCAAAAACAAAAAACTAATAAACAAAATAAAAATTTTAAAGAACAACTATTTTTAGCTTATTTAATGTTGAAAAAGTTGGTACCACATTTGATAAATTCGGTTGTCTTATAACCCAGATATGGTCCAAAAACCTATTTAGTGTACTCAAGGTCAAAAGGAATTCCTACAACTACTGACAATCATTTCAGTCCTGTCAAATCACACTTCAGCAACTTACATGAACAGTAGCCCTAATCATTGTGTTACCATTTATCGATCATTTAGTTTTAATCAAAAAAGATGTACACATTGGAGGAATTAACTGATATTCACTTTACATATGGAGCCGCCAGAGGTAACGCTAGAGAAGCTGTAAGGATTTATCAGGAATTGTATCCTAATAGGCAATGCCCAAACCGACACACATTTGAAGCTGTACATCGTAGATTAAGGGAAACTGGTAAGCTTAGTATTGATACGAATGATGCAGGGCGACAAAGACCTGTTCGTACTTCCTCGTACTTTTGAGGAAGAGTTGGAAAGATTTGAAGATAACCCTTCTACAAGCATACATGCTATTGCAAGTGAGATGAGTACTAGTCAGACAACTGTGTGGAATGTGGTTCATGAAAATCAACTTTTTCCGTTTTGACTTCAAAAGGTTCAAGCACTCCTTCCTAATGACTACACAACGTTTCCACTTTGCACATTGGTTTCTGAACAAAATTAACCACCAGCCTAATTTTATAAATACAGTTCTGTTTACAGACGAAGCCACCTTTACTCAAAATGGAATGTCTAATTCAAAGAACAATATGTGTGGGACCAGGAAAATCCTCATGAAATTCACCCTCAAAATAAGCAGCATCGCTTCAGTCATAATGTTTGGGCTAGAATTGTCAGTGACAAAATTGTTGCCCGTATATTTTTTCTCAGTCTTAATGGTCACGTCTATGCAGTAGTTTTGAGAGACGTTTTGTCCGAGTTGTTGGATGATGTCCCAATACAAACAAGGGAGAAGCTGTGGTACCAAAATCATGGCGCGCCAGCCCATTTTTCAAATGAGGTGCAAGATCAGTTTAGGATATTGTTTGGAGAAAACACAATTGCACGTGGTGGACGTGTACCTTGGCCTCCAAGGTCTCCTGACATTACGCCCATAGATTTCTTCTTATGGGGCTATATGAAAGACCTAGTTTATTCTACACCTGTGGAAAATGCTACACATGGAATTAACAGCACGGATTGTTGCAGCTGCAGCTAACATTCAGGAAAGAGATGCAATATTGGAAAGAACAAGGGAGTTAATCCTGAGACGTTTGAGGCTTTGTATTGAAGTTAATGGCCGTCATTTCAAGCACTTGTTGTAGATATAATAGCAATTAAATATTTTATTATTGTTACACATTGCAATTTGTTTCCCTTTTCACATTATCTGCAAAGTGCATATATGAGTTATTTTTGGTTTTGTTCTCCATCATATTTTACGTCACAGGTTTTTGGACCATACCTAGGTTATAAGACAACCGAATTTATCAAATGTGGTATCAATTTTGTTGGCGTTGAGCCAGTGTACTATGAGGCTCTGTCAACCTTAGTAAGTAAGCAAAATTTGAAACCTGTACCATTTACAGTTCCTGAGTTATTAAATTATTTATAAAATACACAAACATACAGACATACGGATAACAAAGCGAGATAGACCATACTGTTACAAGAAATTTGTTGTTTGTTTTATGTTAGAACATGACACCAAAGTTTGGCTACACAATTTTAAATCATCCTGTATATGTATGTATGTATATATATATATATATATATATATATATATATATATATATATATATATATAATTATTTAAAATATATAAAATCTTGTAGGTATTTACAAATGACATAAGTAGTAGTTTGTATGACAGATGTGATGACTTCATTGAGGATAGAGTGAAATTTTGAGATAAGTAAAAACCTACAAGATCATATATTAATAATCCAGATATAATATATAATAAAGTTATAATATATAATAACAATTGAGCACCCTTAAACATTTTATTAAATTAACACGACCGGTTTCGGCAATTATGCCATCTTCATAGGTGTTTACTTTTCAAAACTGTTACAAAACAAATAAAATGTAAATAAACAATTATTATAAGAAAAAATATGTTAGATTGGTAAATATTTGTGATTTGGCGGTTAGTTGTCATTGTGTGTGTTGTTTCTTATATGTATAAGTGTTTCGAATATTGGGTATCTTTTTTTTATTAACATTGATAAGTTGATTAAATTGTTGGGATTTTCTTGTTTGTGTTTATAAATTTCAAGTTCTTCTTGAGAATCTAGTTTTTGGCTTTTTTAACCGAATTTTAGAATTTTCATGTTGGTTTTCATATTTGTGTAGTTGTGATTATTGTTTAGTAAGTTTTCTGCAAAAGAAGATTTCATTGAAGTTGTGTTGTTTGATTTTAGAGCTTGTATGTGTTCATTAAATCTACGTTTAAATGATTGTCCTGTTTGTCCAATATAATAATTTGGGTGGTCTGACACATTCAATTTTGTAAATTCCTGATTTGTGAAATATTTCTTAGGTTTTATGTAATTTTGAGGTGGATTTAATTTAATAGCAGCCCTAGGAATTACTTTTCTACTATATATATAGATCATTATTTATATATATATTTATCGTATATTGTAAATAGTTAGCTTTACATGTTGTCAACAAAAATACTTTTAAACCTACCACTGGAATGAAGGTGATGAGAAATATTTTTGTTGATTAATTAATTGTTTTTTTAATGGTTTAGTCAATAGATGAAAATTAACAGACAATTCATTTTGCCACAATAGCAAATTATTAAACACACTTGAAGAATATCAAATTTAAAAGTCTAAAAATAATTCACATTTACTCAATGACAAGATACATTTTGAATCAACATATTATCCAACACTCTCACACACAAAACAAAACCAATGGTCACAGCTGATCCTAATGAAAACATTGATATAGGTGTAGGAGGGGGATAACTGAAGTGTACTCCAGTTCTTGTCCATCAATCGCCTACAGAACTATATAAGTGTGTGCGTTATATGTTTTTATGTGTGTGAACTTTATACAAAATAGTTTCAAGTTCATCTTAATAGAGACAAATGACTTAATGATGAATCTAATTCTTTAGTGGACAGATTGACTGATTAATACATGTAAGTAAATATTGACTGTCTGTCCGGGGCTAAAATGTCTAATTTTAACATTGATAATAACTGAAAATTGCGTAGTATCAATTAAATTACAAATTAATAAGAAAGCTAATGGAAGGAGATTTTTTTAATGGAGTGAGGAGGGGGAATGCATTCAAGCACATTGGAAGTGAAGGGCTTACTCGCTATTATTGTTATTCCTTAACTATTAATTGGCTTTAAAACAATGAATAAGCCAAACATATTTGTAAAATTATAAAAGGAATATGCAAACATATAACAACATTAATGAAGCTACAGTATTGTTTATTATGAAGCTGATAACTAAGTGTGTTTTTTACTGAACATGTTTAGTTGGTATTTTTAGACAATCCTCATGAGGCAAATTGTAATTTATCATACCTAACATCCATTGTCATAAAAGTAACTTTGTTTCTGATATCAGTGATATCTATTTGTTGAAGTTTATCCAATCTTTATGCAATAGTATTTGTTTATCATACCAACTCCAGTACTTAGGTATTATTAGCAGTTACATTGTCAGGCCATTAGCGACATATTTCAAACGGTTTGATGTAGCCTTCTTTACGTATTAACAAATATAACCCTAAAGGTTGTCACTATATTTTTTCCGGTTGGCAAACCCTTTTTGGGCGTTAAACAAGGGTGTATTTAAAATAGTAAAAATACATTTACTAAAGGAGTCATTAAGTTTTGTATATTATTATGTCCATAAATATAGTATATACAACTGTACAAATATTATACTATGCCAAAAAAGTTGCATAACTCAAAAAAAGGTATAAAGGAGGCATGTTTTTGACCTGTACTTCTTTTCTAATGTTATATATTCAAGATGGCCAAAATGTTTGAATTGTTATCTTGTTTATGAAAATATATACTTAGATATATTAAAAAAATAAATAAATAAAGTTATGTCTTCAATATTAAAAATGTATTTAATTATTATATGTATAACATAATATGACAAAATCAAATTACATGCTAAGGTTTGTTATAAAAATCATAAAAAATATGTTTTCAAATCATATATAAAGAGTTGACGGATAATTATTCACAAAAACATGAGCATTGAAATTGTAACTGATTAAATTGTGATCTCACTTGTTAAATCACATTTCTTGGAAGATTCTTGTAACACTTTTATTTTTTAATATCAGTTTCCATCTTAAGATAAAATAAAAAAGACAAGACCTTGAAATCTGGATAAACATAATTGTTTGTATGAAATTCATAATTCATTTTAATTATATGATTGAAAGGTTTAGAAATCGGTGAATTTGTTGAATATGTAATCTACTGAATAAAAACAGACAAGGATATTAAGATTAGTTAATGAGGGTTCAAAGACCACTAACATGTTAATGAAGATGTATAGATTGTGTATTGGTTTGTATTCTATAAGTAATTTATATACATGTAAATGATCAATCATTCTTCAATAACTACTAATCTAGACTTTTCTAACTTAACTTATAGATTCATAATAAATAAGAAATGTTTTAAGCATCCATCAGTGGCGTAGCCACGGGGGGTTTTCTGGGTTACAAACCCCCTTGAGATTTAGAAGAGGCCCCAAAACGAGTAAGAAGCCCTCAATAAATAAAACGATTATATCGGTTGCTGACGGTAAAACCAGTTATCATACGTGAAGACAAAGTAATGTTATTGCTGGGAAAAAAACTAATACACAATTGAATGTCAACCATAAATCATATTTCATTATTTATCGGGTAAGACATGATAAATAGAAAACTACGTTCCGAGCAGGTGCGGGCAGCCGTGTTTTAGTGGCGCCGGCCCATACTCTGCTGTGACTAGGCCTGCGGTACGGTAATAAGCCAGGTGATCAACTCGTCTTTATAGTTTAGCTAAACATAAAACCCTCGACATCGCATTAGAAGTGACAGTGATTTACAGTATTTTTTAGGTTTGATTGATTGATTACAATAATACTAACTGTATAAAAATAACAATATTGAAAGTATACTTAATGTAATTTGCTAATGCTGATTATATTATATTGTTGAATTGAATTGAAATTAAAGGATGTAAAAAACACAGCTAAATAAAGACAGATGTTCAAATAATAGCATCACAGATAACTTATCTGTGATAGCATTTCTAAGGAATGTTCAGACGAAATACTTATTTTATTTAAATAAAAGCATGGAATAAAATAATCTTCAAAAACAGCTGTTCAATTAATCACATGGCCAAATGTTATGTACAAAACCGTCAACAACTTGAGTTGTGGCTTCTGGCCTTCGGCCTCCAGCCCCAACTTAGTGGTATAGCAACTAAAATATTTTTAATTTTTATTTGTATCTTTACTAAACACTTAATAAAGTCCGTTAGAAAAAAGCTTGGAAAAATTGCAGCGTTAATGTTTATTTTTGCCTGTAATAAAGTCTTATAACTCAACAACTATTAAAGTTAGGGACAAACGGGTTTCACTAAAATATTTTAAATTTTAATTCACTAAAACATACAGACAAAACATGTTTCATGAAAATTTAATCAAAACCATTTGAGCAGTTTTTGAGAAAATTCCAATATCGTATGTTTTTTGCCCATAAAAAAAACTACTTATCTTAAAAAAAAAAAAAAAAAAAATCCAGTCTGGAAATATTGGCAAAATACACTTATATACAGAATTTCATAAACATTCATTGATTTGTACATTTGTCTCCAACAAGCATACAACAAATTGTATAGACAGACAATTTTTCTTTTTTTAACTTTTTTTGGATTCAGGATTTTTTTAACAGATTTTTAGACCAACTTATAAAAAAATCTTTTTTTATGATCACAATAGGCTATACTTTTACTATGCTCACGCATATGGTAGAAATTAAAAATCACAATCAACAATTTAAATTACTATGAAGGATGTTATGGTTTTATTGTTTTACCTGACTAAGACCTTTGGTGAACAGGGTATAAATTACCTTAAATGGCCTGCAGGTGTGGGGCAACTACAAGAAAATAAACTAAAAGTTTCTGTGTTTGTGTTACTTTAAGTAATATCACAGTTTACAGTGTAAGTACGAGCATATTACGGCAGGCGATGCTTAGGAACTAATTTTTTATTATAAGGCCAACCTACTCCAACGGCAAAAACCAATGAACATAGATTAATAAAAAGCGCTGATATGATGATATGCAGCGATGGTTGAGAATTTCTGCCACGAAACCCTCTCCCAATCCAATACCTGTGTCCGTCGTTTCCTTTCTCTCTCACTCTCATGTTAATTTGTACATGCAAAGGCAGATAGTCTTGAAATTTAAGTACACATTCCACGATTAGCAGGTATACAAACTCAAAGGTGCAATGTTGAAACAAGAAACTTAGAGGATTATTTCAGAATGGCCGTATTTATACCATTCTTGGATTGATTCATACAACTGCAAACTCGTTTAATTTTAAACAACCACAAAGGCATTTTAATCTTTTCAATGCCTTTTGCCACAAACAGACTAGTTTACATTATCTGAAGAGGACAAGAAGGAAGTGAAACAACTTGTTGAAAAGTAAGCTGCGGATGTTGGTTGCAGTGAGACTGATGCACTAGGTGACATTTCGGTATGGTACAGTTACGTAAATTAACAGAAAAAATATCCAAAGGAACAGGTGGTTGTAACTTGTAAAATGTTATCAGTTACAATGATAATAACACTAATAGTAAAACAGACATTGTACTATTGATTTGAACACAATGTTCCTTTATATATTGACACTATATAGTAGTACTTTTTTTTGTATTTTGCATTAAAATTTATTTACAACTATTTTGTACAGTTAATATTCTAACAATATACAAAATAGGTTCTAAGTTTATATATTCAAGGGATTCGTAAAAACAATGATTTATTAAATTAAAGCTTTTATTTTACCCAATTTAAGCTATACTTTACTTTTTCTTTTTAAAAAACGAGTAATAAATACTCGTTTAAAATTACTATTTTTGAGCCTCAAATCAAGTTCTTAACATAAAAATCTTAAAATTTTCCGGGGGAGAACCTCCCTATCCTGGGGATTATTCCAATACCACCCGGTAGGGAGAGCCCCAAAATCTCTGGCAAACCTCCCCATACCAAAATCCTGGCTACGCTTCTGGCATCTATTTATATACTTTAATTTGGATCGTCATACATTATGTTGAACTATGACTAGTTCCAGAGAATTTAGTGGGAAGAGAGCAGCCTTAAGTAAAAAAATCTTTATTTTCAAATGTAAATTGTTACTAAATTAAATTAAGACACAGGATTGAAGAAATTCAGATAAATATGCAAATTAGGTTAATTTAATGAAAATAACAAGTTCATATTTGTGTTACTATATCAGTTATGATAATAACTTAATGAAATATCAAATTAAGTTTTACACCTTATCTCCCATTCGTACCCCTGCAATTAAATATATTCCCACTATCAATCCAAACAATCCAATAGCACTTCCAAAAATCTCAATAATTAAGGTCTTTACAAAGAGACTTGGATTTGCTGCATCGGCCAGAGCTGCACCTGAACCCACTACTCCCACTGCCATTCCACAGAACAGATTAACTAATCCCACAGCGATTCCTGCATTGAACATCACATGACCAGCCATCCAATTCATTCTCTTCAGAGCTGGATCAGCCATCGCCTTTTCATAATTAAACCGCTGCAAAGTGCCTGAGAAGACTATGGCAGTAATGAGTCCATAAATGGCAACTGCTTCACAAAATATAACTGAAATTAAGTTTTTGGTTCTAATTCTTGGTGCCTTTACTCCAGCTCCAACTATACTTACCCCAACGGAGTGAATTCCAAAGGCAGCTCCCACCACAGACAATCCTACGGCAAAGCCAGTTCCCAAACTAGCCCACATGTAAGGAGACATTGCAGAAAGGAACCATCCCACATTTAGTTGATCACCTCTTTTGGTAAGAACAAAAAACAGTGTTACAACTGTAACAAGGAAGCTTATTATTCCAGTAAAGGAATATAATAATATTCTTCTTACACTACAAGACATTCTAACAAGCCACTAGGTTGTGATAAAACAATCGTTCACTTCAGTAAAATATACTGTTATCAACAATTTCATTCCACTTCAGTTTGAAGTGATCATGTGATAGAGAAATTATTAGATAAGAAAGAATTTTATCTAGGAAATTGAGGTACAAAACAGTGTTCTACTAATACTACATGAATTTCAATTCAGCTCACTTTCAGCTTATTAAAAAATAATTTAATACTTAGCAATATCTAAATGTATTTATAAACTTCAATATTTTTGTTTTAATAATTGTAATTTAATTTAGATAGATAGATATAAGTATGAATGACATTTTTTTGGAAAAGTTAAAAAAACCCTTATAAAGAACTGTTTAGTAGAGCTTCTGCAATAATAGTTTAAACATATTAAATAGCAGTGCTGTATTTTTACTGAGAAATTGCAACTTAAAAAACTTTCGTTTCATTCAATAAAATGTTATAAACTGCTTCACAGCAGTAGCCGTAGATCTAGGCTTTTAAGGCAACTCTTGTAACTCATTTGAATGAATTTAGTAAAACATTGAATTCAGGTTTAATGTGATGCAATATTCAATGTTAAAATCAAGTATATGGCTTGAAAGTACAGTTCTACTAAAGATGAGGCACAAGATCGGACCTTGTTTGTTTTAATCAGCCCCATGTAAGAGTCACGACGTTGATAGTGTGTTACTTAAAATGAAAAAAAAAAAAAAAAAAAAAAAAAAATGAGCACAAATTAATGATTAACATTAATAATTACAATCTTAATGGGATTTTATTCATCCAGTAAATATGAAAATACAAAAGTAAAATCTGTTAGGATAATTTTGTTCATGACATTGTATAATATATTACTTAAAAACTACTTAAGTTAATAAATATACAAACATACCACAGGTATATACATTCAACATTTATTAATTAACTCATGTTACATTTATATATAATTTTCATTTCTGTAGTCACGATTTATATTACTTAGAATCCTGTGCTTTTAATTCATTATCTGATTTTAAAATTGACATTTTATTGCTTGTATTTAACTTAAAAAAAAAAAAAAAAAAACAACAACCCAAAATCTAAATCTCAGCAGGACCTCTGTGCCATATAACCAGAGGAGATATGTTGCACAGCACTGGAAGCCATGGTAGCTGGTTGTCATTACAGAGCACGATATTCAGCGTGGAGTAAACCAGAGACAAAACTTTAGTGAACAGGACTTGTGCATTGGCTCCCCACGATGTTCCAGCAAGTTGTTACACAATGTTAGTTTTGGTTCTCACTTTAGCTGCTGTTTTCTGTAGGTTTATGACACATAAAGTACTGCGAATGCCCACTGTGTTTCAACATAACCCCATCGAAAAAGATATTAAATATTTTATTAGATAGTCCATTACTCAGGTGAAAGTAGGTTACTTTTGTTTTCGTTGGACTGGGCTATAGCTTCCAGGTTCAAAAATAATTATTAAGTATGACTAGATCAAATCTAAATGCTCTCTCAGTTTTTGGAATATATTTGTATTAACTTCAGAGAGCCACATCTCATCTGCATAAATCTTTTTTGGACTGAATGACAAAAATGTCGACAGTGTATACATTAAATAAAATAGGAACAAAAACAGAGCATTGTGGCAGTCTGTCATTTAGGTGCATTAACTGTCTGTCAAACCAGGCAAACTTTTAACTGTTGCTGAGGGTGGAATACAGAACTTTGTCATTGGCTGCTGATGTTTTCTTTTCTTTCCAAATCCATTCTCGATTAAATATGTTAAAGAAAGTGCCTGGTTGCAACATTTTTGCCAGATCTATACCCAGCTGCCAAAAAGGATTTAATTATTATATGTATAACATAATATGACAAAATCAAATTACATGCGAAGGTTTGTTATAAAAATCATAAAAATATGTTTTCAAATTATATATAAAGAGTTGACGGATTATTATTCAATACAGTTGTCACTGAGAATTGGCGATATTTTGTTGTACATCAGCCTCTCCAGCAACTTTTAGCATATACTCAAAACCGCTATTCCTTTAGATCTTTAAAAGTTTTCAAGTTATTACTATTTGACAATATGGCATTAAAGAATGTTAGAGGACATTTTTTCACTTTTGTTCCAACATGTTTGAGAAATTAAAAAATGATATCATCCATTCTGGCTGCCACCCCCTAGAAGAGCTGTGACTGCCTCATTTAACTCTTGGAGAGTGAAAGGCGTTGAAACTTCTAAAGGTGCTTGAGGGCATCTCCTGATTTCATTCAGTATATATACAACCTTTCTGACAGAAGGCTGGTTTGGATAAGCCAACAACACTTTTTACTAAGTCCTTAGAACTCAGATGCAGCCCAGCACTATTTCCAACAGGCTTACTAATGGAGAATACCAGTCGAATCAATATTTAACCCATTTGCTACGTAATAAAAAAAAGTAAGAGCAAGTACTTTTAAAATACAAGCTGAATATGAGCAAAACTGTTGTGGTGACTAGTGATGGGCCAGAAATCACGACCTGTGATTTGATCACCGTGATTTTAGAATCACAGGTCGAACTGTGATCATGGGTCCAAACCAAACCGGTCAGTACAGTGATTTGCTACGTCATCAGCTCACCCGCTCCGGCTCTTCTCAAGTGAACTGCCTATGTGACTGTTCTTAACTGTACTGACTGAACGAGAACGACTGAGCTGTAAATTAGTTTGCTTTCTTGCTTTTGATTTATTTTGAGACTAATGCTTGTAATTAATTAATGTTATATTAATTAACAGTTCTATCAAACTGATATTCTGTCAGATGTGTTTAATAGATAAGCAATAAAAAAGTCTATTATAAACAATAAAAAACTATAATTTAAAAGTAAACTACCTGTTTTTATTTATTTACCAATATATCGATTTAATAAAATATATGTCTAACGTATATTTATTCAGTTTATAATTGTGTATAGCCTATTACCAATAATAATCAATAAATTTAGTATGCTGTAAAATGTACTTGTCTACAATGCTTGTGTGGTAAATTCTATCTAACGTAAAAATATATATATTTTTTTGTATATTCTGCATAGATTTAAATTATCTATTTATTTATTTATTTCAACGGCAATGCCATTACAATATACAAAAAACAAATATTGAACATGTACCTAAACTATTGTACTATGAATCTGTACAATAGTTTAGGTACATGTTCAATATTTCATGCCAAATAGCATCTTAACTATTCAGCTCATCTATGTTTTTTTCTACTCCGTTCATCAATCACTTGTAATAACTAACAATAACTGCAAACCACCCATAGCATAGGCCCAATCCGTAATTTGTTGTTCTATTCAGGGACATGGAATCACGGTTAGAATTGAAAGAGCGGAATCGCCGAAATCACGGTTAGAGCTGAAAGAGCGGAATCACTCTTAATCACAGGTCTGGCAAGTGAACGGGAGCGGTTATCACTGCTCAGCTAAAAGAGCAGGTAATCCCATCACTAGTGGTGACAGGTGCTGTTGGCTAAACAGTCAACATTTCATTAGAAGCATCCTACCACTATTCTGTCATGTCGCCACACCCTTCTCTAACGTACAAGCCTGAGGCCCATACCCGTGGAAGGACAGTTGCAACAGTCACCTATTTACTCCCCTACTGGGATTCGAATAGGCCTCACCATCGGAGATGGCAATCTACTAGACCACTGATGCGTGATGTGGCATGGGCCAAAACTGGTTCAAAACAGGTAGACCTTTAGTAGTAAAATTTTATACTGCGATTAGGTAATATATGGCTGTAGGTCTTCCTTTTGAAACTAGATCCCCTTATTACAGATAGTACTCTGGTGAAAATGTTGTCTCTCTACAATTTAACTGACTGTTAGGTGCGTATATTCACTATTTAAACAATGATAAGCACAGAACGAGCACTGCCCGTCATTCGTAGCCAATGAGTTAATATAACATATTGTCTACAAAAGCAACTAAATGGAATTAAAACAATACAACAATTGGATGAACATATATTTTGCAATATAAAATAATTGAATAAACATTTAGTTTTAAAGCAACATCAACACCTGATTCTGTTAATGAGACAAACAACTAAAAATAAATTAAGATAATTATTATAAATAACAAACTATACATCCTAAAGGGAAATATATTCAATAAAAATTAGGAAAATGTAATTCATTCTCACTTTAAACCATGGTTAATGTATAACTCATGACAAATATTGTAACTGAAAGAAATAACATGTCTGTGAAAAACATTGTTATTAAGTTTACATGGTTTTAAATTGATTACCATGAATGACTTTAGGAGACATTTGCCAGAAATTAAATGTATGTCATTCTGAATGAATATCAATAAATGAGATTCTCTATTTTTAGGAACTGTTAGTAATTATATAGCGTACAGGGGATTATCATAGGTGAGTGCACAATTTTTAAACTTATTTTTTACAAGAAATGCACAAACTAACTCATCCCATATGGAGGACTAATAAATATCTATATTTATCATTCCTGGAATGACAGATAAATAAATACATTTTTAATCACTAAGTAACTTCATGTAGGATGGATGTATTAGTTTTCAACATAGATGATTATTATTTTCAACATAATAAAATAATATTTTTAGAAAAAAAAAAAACGCCAATAACAGTTTATTAGAGTATACAAATAACATGAGCTTTATGCTAATCCATGATAAAAACAGTCCAGTTTTGTCTAATGTTAATTTGCTTGTGAAGCAATAAGACTCAGAGATTACCAATTTAATAGTAATAAATATATAATAATTTGAGAAATTTCCTTAAATAATAAAGATGGCAAATTACTTGGGAAAAACTCTAAGATATGATTTATCATTAGTTTATTTAGACATATTACTTCTTTCAGCCCTTTTTTTAGCATTACTTAAAAGATCAAAGGTAGTCAACAAACCTAGAAGACAAGATTAATCTACTAAACAAATTAAAGTATTATGCAAATTTTTCTTTTGTTCACAAAGCTGCCAATTTAAACATTGTAAAATATGTTATCTGATAATGGAAGACAATTGGGTTCTCTATACTATCTCCTTCATGACAGACAATCTACTGTCAACTGATAAAGTTATACTGAAAATCTGTGAAATCGTTGTTTAGTGCTTAGTAGGTAAATCTTCTCTACTACGTTTGCTCAGTTCTGATTATGTGCGCTAACACCCAATATTGAAATAAGTTATACTTATAGATAATTTATTAATTCGTACATTTTTTGAAAACAACTTTGTTTTATTTTGAATGCTTACCAAGATGAAAACTATCTGTTGTCTCTGGCGCGTACGAAAATACAATTTTGCACTAACACTGTACAAAAGTAAAAATTGTCTTTTGGTAATGTACAATTTGATATTCGTTTAACAGCTCACTTGTATGTAAAAAGAGCCTTATGTATTGCAGAAAGGTCAGGAACTACCATGGACTTGCTGCTGACAGGGAATTTTGGTGCTGCTGGCATGTTGTTGGACCTCAGGACACCGCTAGAAAAAGTGTTGATTTTATAACAGCTCAATAAAGTAGCTCTAACTTTGCCTGGTAAAATAAGACATAACAAAATACCTAAGATAAACTGTTATAAACTTAGTATTGAACTGTTTCAAATTTTAGAAAAGACCTTTCAAATAAAATATTAATAACTTTTTAATACTATCTTGCTAAGGCTTTTGATTATTTGGCAAGACAACAATTATTAAAAATATTAAGATACTGGGGTACAAAATTATGTTCTATGTGTACGAGATATTTTGACAGGAGAAAGCAGAGTTCACATTGAAGACATTTCTAGTAATCCATATTAATTTGATTTTGGAAAATGCAGGGCTGTACTCTTGGACCAATACTTATCTCATTTATATAAATAATCTCTCGAGTATGAATATTAAAATAAGCTGGTTTTTTTCTGATAATACAGATACTGAAACAGTGGGAGATATGTGAAAGGAGGTGTACTGCAAGATGTCTGAAGATCTGATAAAAATGAATAAACCAAAATAGTCTTATTTTCAAATGTAAAAAAAGTAGGTATTAAAAGTCAGACACATGATTGAATTAGATCTTATTTCCTTGACTACTAAAAGAAATAAAATACAAATACCTGGAACCAGCTGGTGACCTGGGGTTGACCAAGAGGCACTTCATGGGCTGACCATCCAGTTGCCTATTATGGTATGCCTCTACCGCCTTCTTGGCATCTTTCTGTAGCTTGTATATGACCTCTGCCGTACCAGCTCGTACCAGTCGTGAGGTCAGGAGAGGCCCAATATCCTCAAACAGTTCCTACATGCACAGTTACAAACTTGATATTTTCTCTAACTACAGCTTGTAAAATTGCTAATATCCATTAAAAATACAAGTTTGCGAATTGTTAGGGCCAAATAACAAACTAACATATTTCAATATTCATATGTATTTTAATGTAGTTTTTCCTTTTTTATAATTTTCAAAATATTTAATAAGCAGTAAAATGATGACATTTAAACTCACCCTTTTGGAAGTCATTCGGGATCAATTAGCTTTTAGAATTATGATTGTTATTGAAATGTGTGCAGCTCGGACTACTTTGATACATGAGGTCATATTGAACATAAAAAATTATTTCATCACGAGATATTGTAATGAAATACAAAATGGGGATTGACACTATATTAGTCATGGGATTGCTGGGAGTCTATCCAAACAATGGAACACATGGTTACAGAGTACCTCCTGTGCTCTTTTACAGAGGGATTACATAGCATAAATAAAATCAAAGAGAAAGGTTCTAGATTGTATTTAGCTTTGAGACAGGAGATCACTTGATATATTTATAAATATTTCACAACTTTTGAACTTTTTCCCCCAAGTACACATCACAGATTTTATGTATTTTTAAATTAATAAATGGTAGCTGGAAAAACCCATACACAAAATATATTGTAACATATTACATTTGGATAATTTAGCCCAGTTATTCTCCAATTGTACTCCTTACAATTATTGGTATTTCAATTTAATGGAATTAAAAACTGTGCCATCTACTTCCTTTATCACTAGCTTATCCTTTAGTTTTCCTACTATTTACTTAATTTTAAAAAACATGCTTAATTTTAATTTATTAAGCTCTACAGTTTTTGTTAAAAACAATTGTGATTGCTTAACTGAATTTTATCAAGCCCTACATCTTACATTGCATATTATTTTAAATTGACTTTGCTTTTATATATACATGGGGATTGAAAGTAGATCAGTGATGTTATTGCGGGGAGTCTACCCAAACAATGGATCACATAGTATCCCCCTTGCGCTGTTTAACTGAGGAATTAGCTAGCATAAATAGAATCAGTGATGCAGCTTTTAAATGGCTTGATGGATTGATTTAGCTTTGTGACAGTAGATCACTTGTTATTTATTTTTATTATAATCTATAAAACACAGCGCTTATATAATTTTAAATTTAAAAAATGGTAGCTGAAAAAACTATACGTATAACTGGAAGAGCAAAAGCATAAAATGAAACAGTTTAACTAATTAACCAAACATCCTAAGAAGGCCACACCTCGACAAAGCCTAAAATTTAGGCAGTCTCAAAACAACAATCCATAAAATTTAACACAAGAGATTGAAATTACTATATATACAATGAAAACCTCAAAATTGTGTAATGAGTATCAATTGACGATCGGCGTCTTATGAATAAATAAAAAATAAATAACTATGTTAAAATGTTTAACAAGATTAATGAAAATAAATTATTTTCAGATGATGTTATTTTACAGACAAAACTTTATTCCAAACCAATTCACAGGTGCATTAACAGGTAAAATTCTCACACATTGAGATCTGAAAACCCACATGACTTTTTTTTAGAAATTACGGGACTGTCATTTATATAATTAAAATGAATGTTTGGTGTGGCAAGATGAAAAGTTGTGTGGCCTTTCTTCCTTGCAGAAAAAACAGTTAATGGACCTGTGTATCTTGACAAGTCAATAAATTACTGCTTTCCTCAGATGGATAAACTCGAAAACATTCAACAACTTCATTTTCAACTCTTGCACTTTAGTGCATATTTCACAGATATATTGAATGATAAGTTTGGACATCAATGAACAGGCCAACAAGGACCTATGCTCTAGCCTCCAAGGAGTTCTGATCTGACACCTTGCAACTTATGGGGGCATATTAAAATATTGTTTATTGCATGAAAATTGGTGATCTGCATCATTAAACTGATTAAGTAATGACAACCGTTGATGAAGATATGTTGATTAACTATTGGGCCATCAGTGATCAGGAAAACACTCTAGGGTTTATTTGTTCACTATTCATTAAACTGAATTTTAATATTAACATTATTTTCTTAAATAAAATACATTTTACGTTGGTTTTAGTCGTTTTAGATTTACAATCAACTAAGTAAAATGTGCTGTAACTAGAAACATTTTTAATAAAGAAGGAAATATAATAAAATGTACATGGTTAACGAGGGAAACATTTGAATGTTTAAATAAATAGTTACAATTCTTTAAAATATATGTAGTACACAGGGGACGCAAAGTTGATCGGACCGAGCCTATTTTGGATGATTGAATTTTCAAATAATAAGGTTTGCCATTAAAAAGCTTGCTTCCAGTTTGTTTAGAGGCCTAAAAATGGAGTGTTAGCTTCTTGCCAATCGAGAAGATCAACGTATGATATTTATTAACTGTGTCAGTTATGAATTGTTAATAGCAGTACTAAAATCATATAACTTTAGTGATGTTGTTCTTAATTGGTTCAAGTCCTACTTGGAGGATAGGTTACAAAAGGTTAGGATAACTGGGGGATTAGAATCAGTATGGAAACATAATCCTTTAGGCGTCCTCAAGGATCAATTTTGTCATCTCTATTGTTTTTCTTATATGTAAATAGAATAAGTGAGACTATTTTGTTTTGTAACATTATGAAGTATGCAGATGATGTTTAACTGTACATTAACTGTAGGCCAGATAAGCTAAACGATGCTATTAGCCAATTAAATGCAGACTTAGCCACTATATACTCATGGTGCAGTGATCACGGCTTATCACTGAATATTAATAAATGCAAACCAATAATTCTAGGAACTTCTACTTTTTCTATAGACCGTCTTATACCTGTCATAATTGATGGTCAAGTTAATAATTATCATACTTCTGTATTTAATTTAGGTCTGAGATGTTAAATAATTTGTCATGGTCAAACCAAGTAGATTATATTCATAGGAGAGTTTACCAGAGCTAATATCAGTTCAAACGACTATGTTTTAAGCCACCAATTTACATTAAGAAACAGTTGGTACAGTCATTGATATGTCTTTATTTTGATTATGCTATTTCTGCTTTTTGTGATATTAATGTTGAATTGATGTCAAAGTTACAAGTAGCTCAGAATGCTTGTATTAGATATATCTTAAACCTTAGGTTAGATGAAAGGGTAAAAAAGTATTATAAAGAACTACAGTGGTTAAAAATTAAAGAAGAAGGTATCTAAATATACATAACTTTAAAACTTTAAAATATAAAAAACCTGAATACTTGTTTGATAAATATACAAAGATGCAGGCTGTTCATTTAAGACATACAAGATTTGGTAGTCATTCACTGCAGTTTCCAATTCATAAAACAGTTATTTACATAAAATCTTTTCACGCCCAATCAATCAAATTATTGAATAATCTGGATGTTAGTTTAAAAGAAGAAGATAATGAAAAAACCTTCAATAAGAATGTGAAGTTATTAATGCTTTCAAGATATGATCAGTAACTAATCATATTGTTATAGTTAATTGTTAATCTTATAGTTAGTCATATTGTTAACTGTTATAGTAATTTTTTTAATATTTGTTAATATTGTTATACCAAATGTATAATTATTGTCTAGTACTGCAAGACCACGACCAATTGTATTAATGGTTTGTATATTTTGGTGCCTGTCCCAGTGGAAGAGTGGACCTATGGTCTAAACTGGGGCTGGTAAAATAAAGAAATTCAAATTCTCTCTTTCCCTCCCTCTCTCTCCCCTCTCTACTCACCTGAAGAAAGTGCCAGTGGCATAGAAAATTTGTAAGATGTGATCTTTTGTATTTTTTTATTCGTACTCTGGTGTTAGTGGCAAGTTTGCTGATGTCCTACCTCTCCAATATACTAATTACTGGCCTAGTGCCCTTTAACTTAACCTAAAATATAACTTGTACATTTTCATAAACAATTTTTTTTGTAGTTGAATTTTTATTTTTTAATTTACAAAAGATCAAGTAGCTGCATATCTAATAAATCTCCCTATTTTGTTGTTAAAAAAATTATATGCTATAAATATTTCTACTTTAGATGGTGTTTTTTTTTGGGTAAATTAAAAAAAATCCCTTACAAAACTACAAAAGTTAGGTGACGTTACAGGCAAAATTGCTGTTTTCTAAGGTTAAGAATTAGGGTCCCTAAAGTCGGTTCTCAGTTCTATTGGTTATTGACAAAAGAACCACAACCAATGAAAAAATCTCGGTTCTGCAGTTCCGATTCTAAAAAACGTAAATGGGGAGATAGCTTTCATATCAGAAATGTTTCAGGCTTGAAAAGTGCTGATAAACAGAACAATCAAAAGAACATCCGGCCACAAGTAAAACAATAAATCTTTGGCAGAAAATATTCATCTGTAGAAGGCCACTTCCTTATCAGTACGTGAAAAGAGACAGATAACATTAATGAATAGGACTTCACATGCAAAGGCAGTGAATTAAAGCCATTCAGTTTTTGTTCAAGAGTCCAGTCGTCCTTTACACCTGGGTTCCATCCTTGTTTACTGTATTGTGACCCTTTCTTATCATTTCCTGCCTGATAAAAAACACCTTGTGGAAACTTGGGGTGTGCGAGTAGCAATTTTAGAATTCGAGTCGAGTTTTTAGACATAATTTCAAGTTCGAGTTTTTTTCTAGTCAAGTATTCCTTAATTAAAAAAAAAAAACAGAAAAACAATAATATGTTCTTTTCAGCTCAACTTTACCATTGACTACAATGTTTTGTTTCCACTAACAGAAACAAAATAATTAATGTTAATACAATACTAACTAGCAATAACAACTACCGTGCCGACTGATCAAGGTTAACCTTGTTTTGGTTTTCATTATACTATTTGTACTTCCATCGTTCCATGTGCCAAGTAGAGTCGTCAAGAGATGGGCGTTATTTAAGAAAACGTTATCTATAACAGGTTATTTAACGAAACCTGTTAGAGATTTAACAGGTTACATGAAATACCCTGTTATTTTTGTAACTTGAAGTCATGATGCATGATAAGGTTATAACGACTTTATATAACTGTTACGTATGGTGGTAATGGAGAGTAAATATAGCGCGCTGAGAAGTAAGCGGAACTGTAACTGAACAATGAATGAAACTTAAGGCTCTAACAGTTACAGTTAAATTATCGATAACAGAACAAACTTTGAGCGGTAACTCTGTAATGGGCAAGTAAAGCCCAATGACCGTAACTCATTATTGACATCGTAACGTAACATGAGGCCTAACCTTAACCATATACCAAACATAATAAACTTACTTGATCTCTGCTTCAACTTCGTAGACCAGCCGTAACAAGGCTTCGAGCCATTAAGTAACATCAGGCCATAACAGAAACAGAATAACTGTCTGTAATGTCAGCGGGTCGAGAGAAACAGGTTATAAAAATAACAGATTATTATAACACGTTATCGGAACATATTAGAATTATGTAACAGGTTATCGAAAAAGTAACTGGAATTCCCATCTCGTGTTAACATCAACAAAAACTCAAAACAAAATTGATACAAATCGAATCCAAGGCTAGCAGTATATTTTATATTGGGATTCGTCGAGTCGGCGATGTATTGGTGTAGCTACATTAATCGTTATTTTATTAGTCACAGTGCTGGAACGAAACTGTTCCAGGCATTCTATCTCAAATTATTATAGCTTTTTAATTTAAATAGTTTACGTTCCATGCATAGTTTATGTTACAGATTGAACGCAATTTAATTATATCTGTCTGAAATTGTCAGTCTTAGAATAGTTTTAGTCATGAACTTTTAAAGTATGGACCTGAAATAAATGCAACTGTTAATTTCAAATATTGGTAAAAGTAGTTATGTAACAGTTTTAAAACGGTTCAATAACTGATTCTTTGTGATCAGTTATCATGTTTTGTATGAATAACTAGTGATGGCTATTTGGAACAGCTCATTTGCTCTTTATAAATAATGAGAATACTTTTCGCCGTAATCACCATGGCCGTATGATCAAGACTTGTGTGCATGAATCACAAATCTGAGTATTTAGCATTTTTACTTTAAAATAGTTAAATTTTATTTATATTATTTATTTTTACAGTCTTAAACTGGATTAATATTTAAATTGCACTGACTTTACATTTACTGACCCAAAATAGATTATTATTTCTTAAACTTAAAACAAAATGTATTCTGTAATTTATAAAAACATTTATGGTATTATTGACTGTATAGTTTTTTTTATGAATCTAAGTAGCATTTATATTTTCTTAATTCACTATTATCACCAATTGAGAAAAGAACCTATAGTTCATAGAACCCAAAAAATAGTTTTTTTTTCAATAATTAATAAAAATAATAAAAAAAAAATAATTATATTATTATTTGTTTTTGCTGTTTATTTTTGACGTACTACTATTATGTCAACCTCTTCAATTTAGTTGTGATAATTTCAATCAATTGTGATGTGTTTTTTTGAATAAATGTTATTCCTAAACCAGACCTAAAATGGCAGGTTATTTTTCAATTTTATCTAGGCTTATCTAAATTTTGTAATTTCTTCGAGGTAAATTTCAATTGCATACTACTTTGAGCATTTTATTCCATTTAACTAAATTGTATACTTTTTTTAATTTAAACTAAATACTTTTTTGTGCAAAAAGTGAAAACAATAATACCCTGAGAATAAATAAAATGTTACCAATTCCCTAGCGATTGGAAATATTGTATTTATAGACTTTTAGGGTGTATTATACTTCATATTGGAGAAATCGCCAAAATATTATGCATTGTTTTTACTAACTGATTCCACATAATTTGTTGATTCACTGGCGTAAAGTACTTAGAACTATCTTTGTTAAACTACCTTTATATCTTCATGAGTAACACTGGGGTGAAGGTTAGAGACAACAATGCGGTGTCCCAGCGAGGGTGGTGGATTCTGTGGTGCTTGAGCAAAGCTGTATTGAGGTGGTTTGGCTGGGGTATCTAGCCGAGCTCGCATTTCTTGACTCATTCGCCCACCACTCCTTCCTAGCATAAGTTCTCTGTAAGATCAACAAAACATATCCAAATAAATAAAGGAAATTTTGCATGATCATATGAATTAAGAATTTTTAGAGTATTAATGTAGATTGGGGTTTAACTAATTATTCATTGCTAAAGCCTCCTGAGCTGATATATATAACAAATAATAAGGTTAACGTACCTTTTGTCGTCTTCAGCTACAAAATCTTCTTAATTGGATTACCGGTTTCAGAGTAAAAACTCATGTTCACATCCATTAACGTACAATGGATGTGAACATGGAGTTTTTACTCTGAAACCGGTAATCCAATTAAGATTTTGTAGCTGAAGACGACAAAAGGTACGTTAACCTTATTATTTGTTAACTAATTAACTGTGAAAATTGGAAAACTGACCTATTACTTTTACTAAAATCTCATCAGCTTTTTGCTTGAAAAATTTAGTCGTAAATTTATCAGATGAGTGGATAAAATATGAAATAGTGAGGGTACCTGAACAGAGTTTGAAAATATTTGAAGAATTGGATTGCAGTAATATTTAAGAAAAAGTACATTAAGATGAATTTGATATTGATTGATCTTTATACAGTAAAACCTCGCTAACTCGACACTTTGTGGACCCAGACGTTGTCGAGTTTGGGGGTTGTCGAGTTATCCAGAACATTAATGTACAGTAATTGTAATGGGTTTTACTAAATGAACACACAATGAATTTGACTACAGTATATACATAAATTTATTACTTACATATTTGTAGCTGCTGTTTGAACAATCCACAAAGAAAACTTGAATGTCTAACAATTACAATACACTAACTAAATTCGTTGGAAAAATTGTTTTATTGAGGATTGTTTTTCTTTCTGAATTCGGCACCTGGCTGCTTCGTCACGTAGTCGCCGGAGGAATAAAATGTCCATCACAGACGATCCTTGTTGCTCCAAATAACGCAAGGCTCCTTCGAGGTACTTCACACCGTCACTATGACTCATCTTCTCTTCTTGATTACTCCTCTCCGTGTCATCTTCTGAGTCGCCTTCTTCCTTCTCTGCTCCTTGGTTTTTCACGGCAGCAATAATTTCATCTTCTCCTAGTGGTTCGCTGGCCCCATCTAGATCCATCCACTCTCTGACATCATCTTCCACGGTATCTTCACATCCAGGAATCTTCTTCATAAGTTTGATCAAATTAGAGGCTTCATGATCCTCTCTCTTTTCCAAAAATTCATTTCCCAAATGATCCAAAAGTTTCCTCCACGAGCGAACAAGAGTTATTGGTTCTAGTTCATTCCAACATTGATTCAACCAGCCAAAACATCCAGTAAATCAATCTTTTTTAGCTAAGACAACAAGTCATATCTTTCTTCCATGCCTAATATTAAAGATGAAAGTAGCTTACGTCGATCTTTTCTTCAAAGCTGCCAGAACCCCTTGATCCATTGGCTGTACGAGAGATGTGACGTTAGGTGGAAGAAATATTGCCTTAATATCTTTGTCCTGTAAATACTGAGTGTCTGGATGAGTAGTGGCTTTGTCCAGTAGAAGAACTGCTTTTCTTGGAAGAGTTTTTTTTCTCCAAAAACCGCTCAACCTGGGGTACGAATTGTTCGACAAACCACTCTTTAAAAATTGATTCACTCATCCATGCGTTATTTTGACTCCTATACCATACAAGCAAATCAAATCCATCGCTTGTAGACTTTACATGTTTGAAACATCTAGGCTTCTTTGCTTTTCCAATCATAGCAAGCTTAAACTTGTGTTCTCCAGTTGCATTGCTACACGCGAGAATAGTGACTCGTTCTTTACTTTTCTTGTAACCTGGACCAGACTTCTCACTTTTTAAAGCTAAACTTTTAGCTGGGAGCATGCGATAATTTAGGCCACTTTCATCACAATTATAAATCTGATCACCAGTAAATCCTTCTTTTTCTATGAGTTCTTGAAATCTTTTCTTAAACCCACCAAAAATTTCAAGGTCAGCAGATAATTTTTCACCGCAGATGCTGATTTGCTTAACACCATACCGCTGTTTCCACCTGTCTAACCATCCATTACTTGCTGTGAACGCAGGATCTCCGTCTTCTTTTAATTCTTTGTAAAACTTCAGTGCTTTTTCTTCAAGAATAGGCCCTGATATTGGCGTTCCTTTATCCCTTTGCACACGAAACCACTGATGCAAAGCCTCGCTGACTTTTTCATGTACAGCACATTTAACTGTTTTTCTGTCCTTAATTGAGTTTGTACAAATTCTCTTTAAGCACCATGATTCAATCTCCGATTTTTTGTTTTTCCAACCGAGCACTGTAGAACGCCTGACATTTAACTCCAACGCAATTTTATTCGCATTTTCACCCTTTTCCAGTCTCTTCAACGCATCGAATTTCAATTCCATTGACACCGACACTTGCTTCCTCTTTTGCGATTACATGTCTCCGAGTTTCTTGTTAAAACTCACAACTTCAACACTTCAATCACAACTACACGAAAGACACTTACTGTCTAGAACGACAAAACGACTAGCACAAACAAAGCGACCGATCACGTTCACCGCCAATGCTAAACTGAGCAGACAAAAAGAATATGCGGTAAACAGTTAGGATGTGAAAGAGGCGACAGCAGGTAGGAAAACAATAGCGAGCTACCTTCCCCCCCCCCACCACTAGCCTAGGGTAGACGAGACTGGGTCTTTGACCCAAGGCAGCCTAAAAGACGCGCTAGATCGACTCGCCTTCCCCCTCGGCCATTTCCACCGTTCTTGAGTCAACATACAAATAATGAAAGCTAATTATAAATATGTACCCATCTGTTGAGTGTCGAGTTACCTGGACTGTCGAGTTAGCGAGGTTTTACTGTATATTTATTTTACTGTCAAATTACGGTCATTTGGGGGTCAAAATTTTAAAATTTTAATAAGCAACTTAAATTGAATGTTATTTACATAGACATTTTTGAATTGTATTTAATTTTGTGATTTACTGTTATGTTTCTTTTCTTTACAGTACTGTATTTAGTATTAATTTAGGTAAAATAAATAAACTATTTGTTTTGTTACAATCCTTTTATTAGAACCTTTTAATGGCCTGAAACTTTTTTTGCATCGTCACCACTTTCTTTTTACATTTTTCAGCCATATTGTATAGGTTTTGTAACGTAGTTTGGAAGAGTTAAAAAGTCGTTGAACAGTAACATTGTAAAACACACCTAGATCAATAAACACAAATAAAAATAGCAACTTAACCTAACACTAAAACAGTACATTTCAAACTGAAACTGGTGGCTAGTTGGTAAAAAAATTAAAACAATAAACAATAATAAATTATTTATTTACATTAATGTACCAAAAAGAATAACACACGAGGACGAGTGGATTGTCGGAAAAAAACAGTATCTACTACACTGCCATGGGCCACACGTAGGTTATTTATAAGTATAAGGACAGACGAGCTTCTGGAAAAAATGGCTGCACAGCGGAAGGAAGGGATTTCGCAAAATCAGATGTAATTAATCTGGTAAAAAATATTGTTTTGTACTATTTAACATAAGTTATTTTTCATCATCGTTTTTTTCTTTTTTTTAGCCTAGGCTGGATATTGGAAAGTTAGGTTATCAGAGGGTTTCCTGTATTTACATTGATTTTAACACAGAGATAGATTTCTCATCCAATGTTAAATTTTGTGTCTAAAATTATCAGCTGTTTTGAGGTCCAGTTATGCTGAGCTAGTGTATACTGACCGAGTTGAGCGTGAGGCTCTGCCTAGACTGTCCCTGACTCAATGGTGCTGTCCAAATAGAAGAGTTTATCTACATGGATCCTTGAATTACAAGAAGACTAATTCATTGGCATCCCCATTCTCTAGTCAGTCAGACTTTGGTAATCAGATTGCTCATTGTTCTGCTTTGTAGTATGAACACCAGTGAATCGGCCTTGCACTCAACAGAGGGTGAAACTTTATTATCAACCTTCCCTTAATACTGTATAGTCCCATGTTAATGTAATGCAGTTTAGACCATCTGTAGTAACATACTTCAGTAACTAACCAAATTACTGGCATAATAATTTCTATATTCCATATGAGGTTAGGTTAAAGGGCACTAGGCCAGGAATTAGTATATTAAGAGAGATAGGACATCAGCAAACTTACCTTAAAAGACAAGTTCACTAACATCAGAGTAGTAGTCACAAACACAAAATACACAAAAGCTCACAAATTTTCAACACCACTGGCATTTTCTTCAGGTGAGTAGAGGGAGAGAGAGAGAGACACTGAAATGACTTCCACTATTGCTGGGTAGGTGGCTGTGGTGGGGGGGTGTACATCCATAGAGCAACACTCAGGTGTAGATGCAGTATTTCAGTTAGTATATATATATAAAAATGAAGTTTGCTGATGGGGAAGGGGTTGAAGGGAAGTGGTCTATCTTATGTTCAGATTAGGTGGGTCACGGGATTTTGTTATCCATTGGTGTGGATCCATTGGTGGTGACCCACCTAATCTGAACATAAGATAGACCACTTCCCTTCAACCCCTTCCCCATCAGCAAACTTCATTTTTATATATATATACTAACTGAAATACTGCATCTACACCTGAGTGTTGCTCTATGGATGTACACCCCCCCACCACAGCCACCTACCCAGCAATAGTGGAAGTCATTTCAGTGTCTCTCTCTCTCTCCCTCTACTCACCTGAAGAAAATGCCAGTGGTGTTGAAAATTTGTGAGCTTTTGTGTATTTTGTGTTTGTGACTACTACTCTGATGTTAGTGAACTTGTCTTTTAAGGTAAGTTTGCTGATGTCCTATCTCTCTTAATATATATTCCATATGAGATATCTATTTGTAAGTAGTAATATAATCAAAGCTATTATTTTCATCAAGTAAACCTTTTAAGTACCTGGAAGGTTGGAGCTGTCTAGTGAACACAGGCTGTTGATCGTAGTGGTCAACATATATAGGTTCTTGTTGACTCAGTGGGTACTCCTAAAACACAAAGCTCCAAAGGGTGAACAAAATGCTATCAATAAAAATTAAACACTTGATCACATTCATTTTACTAATTTGAAATATTTCTGTCTAGTATACATTATAAATTACATTAATAATCAAGTATTATTTTTTATAGCAGTAACCTAAACACTATGTTTTATCTCAAGACAACTATTTTTCAAAAATTCACTAATTACAGATCATTTCAAAAGTTAAATATTTATACACTTATTTATATGTCATGCATGGTCACTATAAGCAAATACAGTAAAACCTCACTCAACGGTCTGAGTAACTCGGCATTTAATGGCTGGCTTTAGTTTATGTTTATTCCAACTTGGAGGAATACACACAGCTTTACATTAAATGTCAAATAGATTAAAATAACATTGCGTTAGTATACACTGATGGTTATCTGCAACAACAAGGATCATCTGCAATGGACAATTTATTCTTCCAGTACCTCTGTATGTGTATGGGTGGCGGGTGTGTCATTACTAAAGTACTAATATTTTAATACCAATCTACATGCATGGTGGGAAGGTGGTTCAGTACTACTGTACGTGGATAGATGGGCAAGGGCCACTGTAGGTATGTACATGTAGTGTATGTGAGAGGGTTAGATGGGCTTCTGCATATCACCATATTGGATTTATATCCCATAGGAGGATTGTTAAATGCGGCACAGCACTGTGACTTAACGATTTGCCCCCCCACCCCCCACCCCACCCATACGGAAAGGCTGGGGAGTCGGGCAAGAGATGGGGTTCACTTGAATTGCCATGGATACAACGCCTACTTACCGTCAATACTCACTTTATTATATACGTAAAGTGGTATTTGCCCACCCATACACATGTCCGATACAAAACAGCCAGGTACTAAATTAAGAAAAAAAATCTTAAAATTAATATTTTTTCAGCATTACTTTAGTACCCATTAAACATTTAAATTGTTGGACAACTTGATAACATCTGGGTCAGAAAAAGTTGAGTTAGTGAGAAGTGTTACTACATAAATAAAACACTGATATTATGAATATGTAAACACTACAGCATAACCAAAGTAATTATTTTGTATGAATCAGTATTTGTCAATAGAAATTATTTAATATATGAAATATCTTTTGATTAACAAACATTGGCTGCCAGTCATATATTTATAAAAAAAGTATAATATGTAGTCTGTAAAAGCCCAGCTCATATTTTAGAGGTTCCCTGTCAGATTCCAATAAGATACAGAAGTAAATCTTTGTCTAAGAGCAACTTATTGATTGTTTCTAATATATTTAAAAGTTATATATATTTTATTTTCTGAATCTGCAAATATCACTGATAAATTATTGGAAATCAGAATATTAATCATGACAAGATCACGTAACAAGCTATACGTTTCTTCAACATACTTTGTTAGAGGACTTGGTTTTTCGGGTAAGACCTCTACTGGTTGAATCCCTCTCTCTCTCTCTCTCTCTCTCCTATTAAATTAATATTTAGAAAACAGAAACATTTTATTTAACATAGATCCCCTGAAAAAAACCATAGCAAATGTTCAGTTCAATATAAACTAAAATATTATAGCTCTGCTCTGCGTTATAGTACTAGGGGCTTGACTGTTTAGCTTGTCAACTCACGTAAATCAAATAGCTCCACTCTGCATTATAGTACTGTGGGCTTAAACTTAAGTTTGATAGCCCTGCTCTGGGTTATAGCATTGTGGGCTTAAATTTTATAGGTCTGCTCTGCGTTATAGCACTGCAGACTAAGATATTTTGATTAGTCTTTGTACTTTGCACTTTCATTAGTCAGTAGCTCTACTCTGCATTGTATCACTGTGGGCTCTTTCTGTCTAAACAGGCCGATACAAGCTGGGAAAAGATTTTCGGCAGCATAGGTCTGGATGATGATGATGAAAGGCCCTAAAGACGATGAATTATTCACCAGGCACTTACTAAGTAAAACTGGTTCGAAGTGAATTCTTCACGTTGGAGTTATCTTCCTGAGGTATCTGGCAAATAAAATTATAAGTTGTTTAGTTAGTGATAAAATCAACAGCATTCTTTCTTTAATCCTGACCCTAACAAATAAACCTTACATATATTTGAGAATATTTGGTACAATTCAATGGTTATTGAACAATTAAACAATATAAATTGATCTTCAGTAATAAAAACCAGCCAATTATGCCCAATTGTAAAAATTAAAAAACGTAGAAGGGATTGATTACTAATTCAGTTGGTTAGAGAGATATTTCCTGTTAGTGTTCTACATGTAATGCTATTGGTAGGATTAATGCCTGTATAATGTGTAGGTAGGTTCTCAATCTCAACATGTGCTAGTAGAATGAACTGCTAATCTGAAATGTTGAAGTGAATGTCCTTTTCTCAAGTCATGTTTTGAGTTTTTCTTGCGTAGAGGTAGAGTTTTAATGCTGACAAATCCTATAAATATGTTAGTATCTTGAGTTTTTTGAACACATACCTGTCTTTTGGTTTTATCTTGCCAAAGAAGAAATAATGTCATTAGTCTTCTCTTACTTTTAGTAGCAGTACAATACGTGGTCCTTTCTCCCAGACTGCAAGATATATTTGTTACATGATTTTTAGGAGGGCATCACACTGACAATATTGTATGTTCCACTCATGGATCTTAAAGATTTCAGTAGTAGCATCAACAATCTTCTTTTTGTAGTTATTGACAATATTTGGGTTCGTTGTGTTAAACATAAATAAATTCAAAACATATTGCTGTGAGCCATTTTGTCATAATAAAAATAAATGATCAGCAAACACTGGCATGGAATGATGTATCTCAGATAGTCAGGAAAGTAACTTGATAGATTGTTTTGGTCTTACTTTTGATCGTTTTTTAGATTCAACCGATTGGAATCTACCTGATAGTCAGGTAATGAAGTAATGTGATTCCTTTTACATTTTTTCAATTCACATTCATGTCTTGGCTAATCAAAAGCAAAGTAAAAGTCCAGCTGATTTTCTCACTTCAATAGGTCCCCAAAAGTGTATTAAGGATGGTATTCCGTCTGGTAATGGAATATGATTCTTGACAAACCACTCAACAACCCTACAAAGAGGTAAAACTGTTGGCATTGTAAACAGAATATTTTACAATTATTCTTACAGTATTTTATACTATAAATAAATTACTTATGTTATACTATAAATTAATTACTTAACAATGTAAACTATATGAAATTACCTGTCTGTAATGTTGGTAATCATTCTGTGCCACTATTTGTATATTGTTTAGATCATTGTGAAGCCTTACTGGCACATGTGAATCTATTTCCATTTCCTCTTCAAATGGTCTAGGCGGTAAGTCTGTTCGGTTAATTGTACATCTAATCAGTGAGCTAGGGTCTGTGACAGAATATAAAGTCAAATCAGTACTGCCTTAGAAATAAATCAAGTTAATTTTTTTGAACTTTAAAAAGTATTGCATGGTACTTAGGTATTGGAGTAAGTATTGGAGACAACATTTTTAGGCTTAGATATTTCTGTGTTACTTCCATTATTCATCTAATGGAGTTTGAAGACTTATTACCTATAAGAGACAGTTAACATTATTATTTAGTCCTCACGAACAAATCTATTTTCTATACTTCTTTCAAATAAACATGTACTTTTCTAACATGTATATTTAAATTAGTATCTAGTGTCTTTGTTTGCTCCTCTATTACAACTTAAATTAAAATTGATTCCTGGTTTCATGTAATTTATATTAATTTTTTTCAAATAATTATGTTCTACCTGCTATAATCCTATTCATTTATATTGATGAAATATTGATTATTGATTTTCATTTTTATCTTACCTCTTGATTTAAAAGCATCAGTATTTCTTATTGATCTTTGAAGAATTGTTTGTTGTGGAGTTACCCTATCAAACCTTTTTCTTGTTTCCTGGACCCGTTCTCCCCTTCTATCTGTACGTTGTATCTGAAATTATGATAAAATATATTTATTCATTTTGTTTTATTAGCCTCCAGAACTGTTATATTATAGAAATAATACTGGTTAAATTACCTTTTTTTTCCTGTCAACAGTTCTTCAAACATAATCTGCTATGTACATTTCGAAGCATAGAGCTTCATCATCAGGCTTTCCAAAAACGTCACTATTTACATTACACTAAACATTAAAAACATTTAAAATATAAACATTTAAACATATTAACATAGCACATTTGCCGGCCGGCGATAGACACCAACTGATGACCAATGAGCAGGTACCTTGTTGTTGTTGTTGGATCTTGTTGTTGGTGATGAAATATATAATTTTCATATGGTGTTCGTCTTTATTACCAATTACTATTTATTTTATTTTTATTTATTCATAAGACGCCGATCGTCAAGATATGGGCGAATATGGATTTGCTTTGACGATTGTTGCATTATCTTATTTTAACTTTTTTTATATATTGAGTATGGTTTTTTTCTCGTGGTTATGTTTATTGTATGTTGGTTTATTTGGTGATTTTTTTCATGCGTAAGAATTCTTGTATTTTTTTGAATTTCTAAAGGAAGACTTTCAATCGAACTTTCAGTTTCTATGAGAGGTTTTCCATTGTTGTTATTTTGAATAAAAAAATTGAAACCTTTTTCTAAAATGTTAATTTCAGCTTGATCAAATTCAATTTGTGTTTTGTTAATTAATCTAGGATAGAATATTTGTGATTAGAAAATTGAGGTGTTTGAGATTGGTTTTGTTTTGACAGTTTAAGAAGTTTGTTGGTATGAATTAATTTCTTCTTTTTGATTTCTAAATTTACCCAATCATTAATTTGTGTCATTAGATTTTCAATTTCAATAAAGTGTAAACATTCAAATAGTGTGTAGTGTAGTTTTAATAATTGTTCATTCAACTTATATTTTATTGTGTATTATTGGTGAGCTTCTTCTTTTAACCAAATATTTTCAGCTTTTGCTTTTGTAATTTGTGCTGTTTTGGATTTATTTATTATACTGATTTGAACATAATTAGGTATGAGATTATTGTGAAGGCAATGTTGCTTGAATTGGATGTCTTCAATCCTATTCAGTAGTTTCAACTTGGTTTTTCCGTATTGGTAGGCTAAGTTAGCGTGTAGTTTGACATTTGTAGCCATTAGATTGCTTAATATTTTATATATATAAAGACAACACTTAGCAATCTTTTATGATGTTTTTAATAATCAAGATCGATTTCGATCACGAAAGACCATTTTCAGTTGTACATAATGATATAAGGTTATAAATATACTTAACTGTAGAATAATTAATTCAACTGCTGATAATATACAAATTTAAATAAAAATTTAGATGGATAAGTTGTAGATCTTGTTAAACTTTATAATTTTGCATCTTCATGATAGAATCGAAATTAATATTTGACTGAAATTTTATTTGGTTGTTGAGTAATAATGATGGGTTTTCTTTTGTGTTTTTGTATAACTTATGTAAAATTTTTCAATAGCATCTAGTTTTATAATTTTAGGTCCAAATTGGATAATTTCTAAGTTTTCCTCAATCGATGAAATATTATGGTTTTCTTCAATTAAATGTTCAGCAAACGTTGATAAATTTTGTAGTTTGGTTTTTGGTATATGTTCTTTGAATCTTTTATTAAAACTTCTTCCTGTTTGGCCAATGTAATAATTAGGACAAGTTGAACATTTAATTTTATATGTTCCTGAATTATTATATTTGTTTTCATTATTTTTAGTAGAATAATTATGTTGTAGTATATTGATGTTATTCTTTGTTCTATATGTAATTTTATATTCAATTCAATTCAATTCAAAATTCCTTTATTTATATAAATGTACACAGGTACAACAAATAGCGTCATTTTATATATTATCAAAATTTGTTCTATAAACTAATAACATAAAATCATTGGCCCTCCTTAATTCTTTATTACAATAGAGGACTACCTCTAACTTTGTAAGTATTCATCTATAGAATACAAGGCTAACTTTATCAAATGTTCTTTGGCTCTAGCTTTAAATTTATGAAAGTTACTTTCTATAGTGATATGCTTTGGTAATTTGTGCAAAAACTTTGTTCCTATAAACTTAGTATTTTTTTTTTTAAATTCCAATTTATGTGTTTCAACGTGTCTACTTATTTTAATGTTATAAATATGGTTATTTGACATTGGAAAAAAGTTCTGTTTTACATAAGCTGTAGTTTCTAGAATAAAAAGACCATATACTGTCAGTATTCCAAAGTCAGCAAAGATATGTTTAACTGAGTCCTCTTTTTTTAACTTGCACATAATTCTTAAAGCTTTTTTTTGTTGGACTAAAATTTTATCTAAGTTTCTCTTTTTTGTAGCTCCATATATACTTATTCCGTAAGTTAGATGTGCATGAACTAAGGCAAAATAAATTGTTTTTAAAGTGTGTAGATTACAGCACTTTGCCATTTGCATCAACGCAAATAAGGCTGTTGACATTTTACCTATTACATGATCAGTATGCTTATCCCAACTTAGGTTTTCATCAATAAAAAGACCTAAAAATTTTGTAACTGCAACTTGTTCTATTATTTTATCATTTAATACTATTTGTGGGTTTATTTTTTTTCTTGTTTGCTTTGTACTAAAAGAGATAAAATTGGATTTACTTAAGTTGAGAAGAAGATTTTTGCTATTTAAGAATTCTTTAACAGTAGACAGACTAATAAATGATGAAATTTCTACATTTTCTTTAGTATCTCCTTTTATTGTTAAGTTTGAATCATCGGCAAATAGACAAATGTTGCTACCAGCAGGGAAACATCCGGTAAACCCTTCAAGTAACAAAGAAACAAGAGTGGGCCCAGGACCGACCCTTGCGGCACGCCATGCTTGATTATTTTTATTTGTGAATTAAATTTCCGAATATAATTATATTTATTAGAACTATCTGTTATTATATGTTCAATCTCAACAAACTGTCGTCTATTCTGGAGATAAGATTCAAACCACTTTAGCTCTTTTCCAATAATTCCTAATTTTACTAATGTTTTCATAAGTTCAATATGGGACACACTGTCAAAGGCTCTTGTCAGGTCTAAAAAGATGCCTAACCTTTTCCCTTTTATCAATAGAGTTAATTATTGATTGGACGAATTCTATTGTGGCAGTAATTGTCGATCTTCCTGATTGAAACCCATGCTGTTCTTTATCTAAGAGTTTGTGGTTGACTAAATAATCTACTAACTGAATATAAACAACTCTCTCAATTATTTTCGAAAAAATAGGTAGCACCGATACAGGACGGTAACATGATACATCCGTGGGAATTCCTTTTTTAAAAATAGGAATCACTCTGACAAGTTTCAAAGAGTCGGGGAATACAACAGAAATAATAGACGAGTTGACCACGTGCAATAAGGGTTTCAATATTATGGGAAGTACTTTTTTAACGATAACTATGGAAATTTCATCACTACCAGCAGAAAACTTATTTTCAAAAGATTTGATTATTTTTTCTAAAACCTCTTCCGTTATTGTTCTAAATGTAAACCTAAACCTAGCTTGTGCTGGAGGGTTGCTCTCCAACCATGAATTCTGATTCTTTTGAGGAATTTTAGGCAAAACAGAACTTTCAACCACGGATACAAAGAAATCATTAAAAACATTTGCAACTTGAATAGGATTAGTAACTAAAATCCCAGCCCGTTCAACAACAATATTAGGGTTTGAAATTGATTCCTTATTTATCTCAGTTTTTATAAGATTCCATGTCATCTTTGATTTATTTTTAGAGTTACTTATCTTATTATCAAAAAAACATTTGTTATTCATATTGATACAATGTTTTAGTTCTTTTTTTAAATTCTCAATTAATAGTTTGGTTTTATTTCTCTTATTTTTTCTGAATTCTTTTTCAAGTTCAATAATTTGATTTTTCTTACATTTTATTTCATCTGTGATCCATTGATTAGATTTTTTGTTTTTTATATTTACCAAAAGTTTTGGAAAACTATATCCTTGTTTTGAAAATATTTTATGTAAAGATTGGACCGAAAAATTGATTGGATATATTGTGAATTATTTATTTGTTGATGTTGGTTTACGATACATTTTAAATTAGTGTTTGTTACCTTTTTTAGTTATGGTAAGGTCAAGAACGTTTATACAGTTAGATTTCTAATAGATCTACTTATCTTTTGTTTCCGTTGAATAGATACAGAATATCATCAGCATATCTATGATAGTATATAATTTTCTTGGCGTAAGGGTTTATTTCAGGGTTGAGAATGTGTTTATTTTCAATATAATTTAGGAAAATGTCTACTATGATGCTAGAAAGTGGTGATCCCATAGCCAATCCTTTTGCCAAACACTGATTGATGGATAATGTTTAACAAGATCTATAACTTATCCATCTACATTTTTATTTAAATTTGTATAATATCAGCTATTGAATTAATTATTCTACAGTTAAGTATATTTATAACCTTACATCATTCTGTACAACTGAAGATGGTTTTTCGAGACATAAATCGATCTTGATTATTAAAAACATCACAAAAGATTGCTAAGTGTTGACTTTACACAGTATATATATATATATATATATATATATATATATATATATATATATACAGGGTGATTCATGACGTTCTCCCCCCACTTCTATAGCATATTCTAATACTAAAAACAATGAAAAAATGTCATATAAACATAGGTCCAAAAACGCTTCGTTAGCGAGTTACAGCCATCAAAAGATTTCGTCATGGTTCATGGGCAAAAAATGAAATAATATTGTACATAACTTATGGAAAGGTATATTAGGATTGAAATTCCATGATTTCATATGTATTTTCACATGGAAAAGCTAATAAAATAGGTTTGAGAACTGTACCTTAAGTAGTTTTTGAGTAATCCGGGTTAAAATTGGGATATTAGGACAAAAAATTCAGTTTTTCTCAGTTTAGTGTACAGAAACGTTGTTAAATTGGTTACAAAGGCACACAACTTTCGTACATTATTTGTTTAGAATTTAATTCTGAGTAGATTGATATAAGTTTTGTAAAAAATACTACAGAAATAAGAACAGAAACTCAAATTTATTAAATTAAATACATAAATTACCTTAGCCTTTTAACTGCTATGTTATTTTGTACCGGGCAACACCCCTCTGCTGGGTTTTTCCATGCAAAATCAAGATCTTAGAAATCAGTATAAGAACAGTTGATTTAAGAATATAAACTATAATTTTTTTATGTTATGTTTAATATATATAATATAAATACTATATATAACATATATATATCATATATAGTATATATTATATACATATATTTTTTATTATATATATATATTAGTCTATTATTATATTGAAAAACTTACCAAGTTCATGAAGTAAAACCAAAATGATGTAATTTTAATTTTATTATATTATATATTAATATCACTATATTACGCACTCTATTTACAAGGTTGTCAATGTCTTAAAGTGTTTCAGCTCGTGGTATTCCGCGAAGCACGGAACTACGCAAAGCGCGACGTCGCATTCATATAGGCCTAGTTCCGAACTGGGAATTTCTAAATACTTTCTTATTATATTCTCATCGTCCTGATCACCAGACATGTTTACAATATAATCTACAAACACATAATAATAAAGAAACACGAACAAAAACTAAATAACTATCTCAATACAACAACGATAAATAAAGCAGGAACGCAAAACACCATGCGCCGGACGCGCCAACTGACATTTCACTGCCGACAGATGACACGTAGTTTATATGGTTTCTAAAATATGCGCTAGATAGTAGCACAAAGCAGGGATGTGTAGTATAGTTGCCTCTAAACAACAGAGATTGCGCCACTGTTCATTTCATTCATTACTACAATAAATCCACTCAATTTTACCAATATTACAACAATGAAAACTACGAACCGAGTTTACTCGGGAGTAGCGGTGACGGCCCTACAGGCGGAACACGGCTTATCTCGGGAGTAGCAGATAAGTGGTTAAAAGAACAACAAATTGATTTTCCCAACTTTAGACATGTTTTTTATTACAGTACATGTTCAAAAGTGAGGCCTCCATTTTCGATGCATTTTAAAGCACGTTTGTGTACTGCTTTTGTTGAATTTCTCAATTTTCTTGGGTGTTCCTTTAGCTGTGTAGCAGAATCCATAATACGGGCAGTTAATTCTTCTCGCGAATTAACTCTTGTCTTGTAGACTAGACCTTTCATCCATCCCCAGATACAATAATCCAATGGAGATAGATCTGGTGATCTTGGTGGCCAAGGGTAAGGCCCTCCACGGCCAATCCATCGTCCAGGAAATTGATCATTCAAGTGAGTAATAACGGCCCGAGAAAAGTGGGGAGGTGCTCCATCATGCTGGAAGAACAAATTTCGTCTGAGATGCAAAGGAATATCCTCAAGCAGCTGTGGCAACTCATCTTGAAGGAAGTGCAAATAAAACTCAGCATTTAGTCGTGCAGGTAGTATCAGCCAATTGTGTATATGACCACACCAGACATTGACACTAAATCGGTGTTGAAAGTTCTGTTCAATTACCTCATGAGGATTTTCTTGAGCCTATGAGTGCTCATTGTGCAAGTTGTTGACCCCATCCCTAGTGAACTGTGCTTCATCAGTAAAGAGAATACGCTTGTACAGTTGTTGATTAGTATTTAAAAAGTAGCAAAACTCCAAGCGAAGTGGGCCATCCCCCGGCTGTAGATGTTGAACCTTTTGTTTATGAAATGGATGAAATTGATGTCGCTTGAGTGATCTCCACACAGTTGACTGTGAAACTCCTATCCGCCTAGAGAGACGCCGTGTACTTACACCTGGACTTCGGAGAACAGCGTTAATAATGTTATTATCATCATGTTGGAAAGCACGTTCATAACTAGTACGAATACTTGGTAGTGATCCTGTATCCCGAAGAGTGAGGAAAGTTTCACGTATTGTTTTGGAATCTGGAATCCTCCTATTAGGGTAACGTAGTTCATATTCATCTCTAGCAGCTTTAGCATTACCATTACAATAACCCAAAATAAAAACCATATCAGCATATTCTTCCAATGTAAATACGTAAGGCATTATTTCACTGACAAAACAACCAATAGACAACTCGCAGAAAACAATTATTATTGCAATGCACTTCACACAAATAGCTTTTGTAACTTGCAAAACACTACTACAGTACTGTTATACTGTAATGAACAGGTTATGTACAAACCGGATCAGGAAATAATTGTTGATCAGCTGTTGTTCATGCGTTACCAACTTAGGAAAAAAATTAAACAAATTAGAAAAAGGTTTTGCGTACAATATTACGTTGTTATTGGTTGTAAAATGATGCTGGACAATGTTTATTGTTTATTTTTTTGGATTTATCATTTATTATTTACTCTTAGTTTTATTCTTAATAACAATTATAATAATAATTGCATTTGTTAGACCAAAGCAATGATTTTGTTTAATTTGTATAGTAATTTCTTTTGCATTAATAATGTATTTAATTTAATAAATTTGAGTTTCTGTTCTTATTTCTGTAGTATTTTTTACACAACTTATATCAATCTACTCAGAATTAAATTCTAAACAAATAATGTACGAAAGTTGTGTGCCTTTGTAACCAATTTAACAACGTTTCTGTACACTAAACTGAGAAAAACTGAATTTTTTGTCCTAATATCCCAATTTTAACCCGGATTACTCAAAAACTACTTAAGGTACAGTTCTCAAACCTATTTTATTAGCTTTTCCATGTGAAAATACATATGAAATCATGGAATTTCAATCCTAATATACCTTTCCATAAGTTATGTACAATATTATTTCATTTTTTGCCCATGAACCATGACGAAATCTTTTGATGGCTGTAACTCGCTAACGAAGCGTTTTTGGACCTATGTTTATATGACATTTTTTCATTGTTTTTAGTATTAGAATATGCTATAGAAGTGGGGGGAGAACGTCATGAATCACCCTGTATATACAGGATGAGTCTCTACTGACACCATTAAATTTACCTGTTTGTTGTACTCACAAAAAGGAACAAAAAAGTCCATATTAATTCATGTCCGATTCTCAAACGTTCGGCTGTAAGGGCTCATATTGTGTGTTTTTAAAATTACTTGACATTAACTCACTGATTAAGCTATAAAAACAAAATCAAAACACCTACCAGACTCTAATTAACACTAATGAAAAGATAGTTAAATTCTCTATAAATTTCAGTTATTTAGCAAGGAAACGTAATTAAAAACTAGATTTCTTAGAGAAAGTTTATTAAAATAACATGCAACATGTTTTTTCTCCAACTATTCAAGACCCCATTTAAGCACATAAATGTAGTCTAATTTAATGTCGTTAAGTAGAAAACTTGTCTCACTAATAAGCTTTAAATAGATGTATAATTTAATTGGGTTGAATATTATGAAACAAAAAATAACACCTAAAACATTTCATAAAACATAGTTAATTTGATTACTCTTAACTAACAAATTGTCAGCCTTTACGAAATAAAATACATAATAACTGTAATATTTAGATAATCATGCTTTATTATAACAAAACTACTTTAATAAGTGTTCAATATGTCCACCATTTTCTCTTATGCAGGTGCGGACGTGGTGCCTCAACTCCCTTACACTTGCCTTTAGATTCATTTCATTTCTAAGGCATCTAGCAGCCTTCACAATTCAATGTCTCAATTCTTCGGCTGTTAGTACTGGACTTCTGTACACTTCTTGCTTCAAAGAACCCCAGACTTAGTAATCAATAGAGGTGAGGTCAGGGACCTTGGTGGCCAAGCAACTGTTCCACCTCTCCCAATCCACATGTACAATTTGTTGTTAACATGTTCACGCACATTGATGTTGCACATTTGATTTTTACAAGAGTCTCGACACAAATGAATGGCTCACCCCACATTCAGTAGCAATTCTTCTTGTACTTGTTCTTGGATCTCTTTTGACTTAGGCAAGTACAGCTTCCTCTAACCCAACATCTTGTATGATGTTACCAACAGGTCATTGACAGGAATTCTACCAGTTTCACGCAGACAGTTATGAACCCTTACAAATGTTCTTACATCAAGAATTTTTCTCTGTAGAAATCGACGAATATATTTTCTACGACTTTCAGCTGCATTGACAGAACACAGCAACCGTACAAAAAATGTATATCAGCGTATTCTACATTAGTAAATGGATTCATAGTTCACAACAAACGTTTGACACAAAGCCACAATAGAACAAATGCTAATACTCTCACTAGTAAAAATGTAAACTAATTATGCTTAAGTATAAAAATAAAAATTTTCAAGTTGTCTAAAGAAGATTTTATGTGATTTCACAGACTAATATGAGTTCGAAACTATTGTTTAAAATGGGGTAATATTTACAACAGCTGATTTCAGGTACAGAATAGTTTAATCAGCTGATTATAGAAGTTACATACAAAACAAAAAGCAGGTACAGGTTGAGTTTGGTAGTTAAGTGCAACCGAATAGAATAAACCACATTTTATGAAATATTTTAGGTGTTATTTTTTATTTCATGATAATTAACTCAATTAAATTATACATCTATTTAAAGCTTATTAGTGAGACAAGTTTTCTACTTAACTTGACATTAAATTAGACTACATTTATGTGCTTAAATGGGGTCTTGAATAATTGGAGAAAAAACATGTTGCATATTTTTTTAATAAACTTCCTCTTGGAAATCTAGTTTTTAATTACGTTTCCTTGCTAAATAATTGAAATTTATAGAGAATTTACGATCTTTTCATTAGTGTTAATTAGAGTCTGGTAGGTGTTTTGCTTTTGTTTTTATAGCTCAATCAGTGAGTAAATGTCAAGTAATTTCAAAAACACACAATATAAGCCCTTACAGCCGAACGGTTGAGAATCGGACACAGGTTGATATGGACTTTTTTGTTTCCTTTTGTGAGTACAACAAACAGGTAAATTTAATGGTGTCAGTAGAGACTCACCCTATATATAAAATATTAAGCAATCTAATGGCTACAAATGTCAAACAACAATTAATTATTTATAATAACATATAATATCCTCATTTTTGAAAAAAACATAAATGTAAGTAATTAATTTGTCATGTATGATTTTTTTTTTAAGGTTTAAACAAACAACTTACCAGCTGTTGACTTCGACCTTTGATTTTGGCTCTTGCATCAGTTTGTTTAGCTAATTGTGACAATTTATCTCTAGCATCTGTTAAGCGCTGACGGTTTTTTTGTATTATTTTTAATCTGGCATCAATCACACCACCTTTTTTGTTGGGAAATGAGGCTCTGGAATTAGTCCTATCTTTGCTTTGAAGAGGATGTCTCTTAATGACTTTTCCATTACTTTGAGATATCTTTTTAGGAGTGCTTCCAAAACTTCTTTTATTATTTGGACCACTTGATAACCTACAAAGAAAAAATTAAATAGCTGTAATATGACATTAGAACAGTAACTAATGATATATATATATATATATATATATATATATATATATATATATATATATATATATATACATACAAGTGTACAGATGTTTATATAATAGAAATAATAAGTAAACTATGTACATCAAACAAATTTTAAGTAACAGAACAAAAAAAAATTAAGAAGGTATATACAGGGTGTCTACAAAAGAACTCAGGGGTTTTAAAAATTCATATATTAATAACTATAGAAGATAAAAAAATGTTTATAATTTGTTCAAAACGATTAGCTTATCAAGTTTTACTCATACCAATAGGGAATGTTTTCTTCAACAGTTGGCAGCTTTGCGTAGCTTTGACCTTGAAACAACGTCTCGGCAGAGAGTGACTCAGTGCCGTCTGGACTGCCGCGCTATGGCGACGCCGCAACAAAAGGCTCAGTGCGTTATTTGGTTTATAGAAACTAATTCTGTTGTTACGGTACAAAGAAACTTTCGACGTAATTACAGTGTTAATCCGCCTACGGACAAAACAATTTGTCAATGGTTAAGTTCTTTCAAGGAAACCGGAAGTGTTTTAAAACAAAAGTCACCGGGTAGGCCGCGTGTGTCACAAGTGAATGTGAACAGAATCCGCACTTCATGCCTTCGATGCCCTAAGAAATCGATAACAAGGCGCAGTCTGGAGTTGGGATTACCGAGATCAACGGTTCATAAGGTAGTTCATAAAAGACTTTGTTTAACTGCTTACAAGATTCAACTGTTACATCACATTAAACCAGCAGACAAGATTAAGAGATTTGACTTTGCTGTTTCTATGCTGGACAAAATTGAAGAAAATAATAATTTCTTAAAAACTGTTATTTTCACTGATGAAGTTACTTTTCATGTGAACGGGACTGTAAACAGGCATAATTGTAGAATTTGGGGTTCAGAGCCGCCCCATGAGTTTATTCAGTATGAACGTGACACGCCTAAAGTGAATGTTTGGTGTGGTCTTATGCATGATAGTCATAGGTCCTTTCATTTTTGTTGAAAGAACTATCAATGGTGATGTCTATTGTGACATGTTGGAGGAATATGTTTTTCCTCAGTTAGATGATATTGAGGCGGAGAAGGGTTTAGTCCACTTCCAACAAGATGGGGCACCGCCACACTTCAGTATGCGTGTGCGTGAGGCACTTGACGCTTGACTCGGCAACAGATGGATTGGAAGAGAAGGACCTATTCCATGGCCTCCAAGGAGCCCTGACATGACTCCATTGGACTTTTTCTTCTGGGGAAAAAGAACCTTGTGTATGGAGAGAAAATCCGAGATGTTGGCCATCTCAGGGAACGAATAATCAATTGCGTGGCAACCGTGCCCCCAGACATGCTGGCCAGGACATGTCTGGAATGGGAAGAGATTGAATATCGTTATGATGTGTGCCGTGCCACTAACGGGGCTCATATTGAACTGTATTAATATGTAAAAAAAACTTGACATTACTACCTTTCTAATAATGTATAAAACATTTATATTTCTTTTTTCCTTCATTAAAATATTATACTTCAAAACCCCGGAGTTCTTTTATAGACACCCTGTACTATGGTAATTTTTAAAACCAAAGGCAACAAATCTTGCTACTCTTTAAACCATTTTAGCTTCCTGGCTAAAATGTCTTATATTTCTATTGAACTACTCTACTTTCTATTTAAATTACATATCTTCTTCTCATTCCACTCTTATTGTTTCTGATCTTCACAGGTTGACTGTACAGCCTCTTCCAACTCTCTCTATTACCCCATTCTCCAATCTAGGTTATCAAATGCCAGTCATATCATTTTTTTTAAAATTAATTCTAATTCTGATCTGATCTTCCCATCTTTTGCATGATCTACCACTCAGTCTTTTCACTTAGTATTCTCTCAATTTCAAGGCTCTATTTGGCAATCTTGTTTCTTCCATCCTCTTTATATGGCCATGCTTCTGTTTTTTTATTATTTATCTTATCCTTTAACTTTTCTACCCCAACATTACTTCTTATTCTGCCATTTCTCATTCTAACCCTCATAGTTTTCCTCTTAATTAATCATGGGAAACGCATTTCTGCCGCTTCAAGTCTGTTTAGTTCTCTTTTATTTAATGTCCAGCATTAAGATCTGTAGGATATTAGAGCTTGTAGTAGGAGTTGTATGGCAAAATGCTTGATTTTTAGAGAATTCCCAAGTTTCTAACAATGTCACTAACACAATATAATTGTTAATTACTCTTTATTATATTACATACTAGGAGACGACCGTGCATGCTTCACGTGCCAACCCCGTCTTTTGACTGAAAATATTAGTAACTGAACTGTACTAAGTAAAGTCATGATACTTAAATTCATTAACAGTAGGTCACTCACTGCACTTGATTTGCACATTGAAGCTGTACCGTGGACCAAGTATGATAGAGGAGAAAAGGCAAGAAACGCCCCCCTTGATCTTTATGACTCGGTCAGGAAATACCAATCCATCAATTTCTACAATTTTCTAGAGCCATAACATTTTAAATGTTGAAGCCACAAAAATGCTGACCTATACTGAAAAATTTGTATCAAAGTTTTATTACAAAATTAAACACTAAAACTAAAATATGTGTCAACAGAAAACTATGTTCAACAAATAAAACAATAATTCTAACCACAATAAACTGTTCAAAATGAAGATAACAGAATGTAAACATATCATGTTTGTATATATCAGCTGTTTTAAATAAACCATTCATTTAAACTAATACCAACGTTATTCTTATTGAAAAATGGAAATTTTTAGGACTTAAGAATGGAATTTCAAAAATCCTTTCTTAGTGGGTCCCTTCCATACTAAAGCTAACTTCCTTTAAAATTTTGTGTAAATCCGTTTGGTGGTTTTTGAAATTTCCTGATGAGTGAGTAAGTCAGTCAGTGGTATTTGGCTTTTATATACAGGGTGAGGCAGACCACCCATCCATTATGTATAGCGGTTGAAATTTACCGAATACCCCCTAATTTGTTTACCCCTTTAGTTATGCTTATTCATATTTCAATTTCTCACTCTCCAAAAAATAAGCTTCATTTTGATATGCCGCATGACTACATTTATGTACATTTTGATATTGGCCACCTAACCTAAATTTTGGAAAATTCAAAATTCCCATAAGTCAAAATTGTTGTAATAACTTATGTCACAAATATTTCAAAATTGATCTCAGGACATTTGATTTTTGAAGATCAGTGTACAAACTAACTTAAAATATTGGGGAAATTACGTTAAAAACGTGATTTTGATTATTTCTCGAAAACCATTAGAGGAACATAAAAGTTTTAAGTACAAAAATTATTTGTCTCAACGAGACCTTTAAAACAACATAAAACATAATTTATGTTGCTATTTAAAAATTTGGACTCATGGGAATTTTGAATTTTCCACAAAATTTGGGTTAGGTGACCAATATCAAAATGTACATAAATGTAGTCATGCGGCATATCAAAATGAAGCTTATTTTTTGGAGAGTGAGAAATTGAAGCTTATTTTTTGGAGAGTGAGAAATTGAAATTTGAATAAAATTAACTAAAAGGGTAAACAAATTAGAGGGTATTCGGTAAATTTTAATATTTTCCACAAAAACTGCTGCCATATTGAAACGCATTCAGATAAGTGAATTCTGTTTAAGCCAATGAGTTTGTTTCAAAAAGATATTTAATATGACTTACTTGCCATATGTTTGCATTAAAAAATTTTGTGATTCGAACCCATGACACTTAGTTTTAGAGGATGCAATACATAGATTTCGATGAAAACATATGTACATTGATTGTATCTTTATGACATTAAAGAATTATTATTATATTAAAATAATAACAATACAATTATACTAAACTTATGTATACCATATTCAGTCAGTAGGCCTAATTCAACTACTTTTTTCACTGCCAAGCAAAAAGAAAATATAAAATACAGTAGTCATCCAATAACAATATATTTATTGCTGTTGAACAATAAAATTACTATAGTTAAAGTCAAATATACTACTACTAAACTATACTATAAACTATTACAATATCTAACAAGTACAACATTAATAACAAAACTGCACATTAAGTTAGACGATTGCAGGTCAAACAATTCTTTGCAGTGACAATTCAGGCAAACATAACCCTCCCCCTCATTGATCTTCGCCATCACACCAAGTATTGCACAAAAAGTAAATTTATAAACAATCATCCAATCTAATAAAATGGTTTAAACTCCAGAAAGTGTTTTAAACAAACCTTAATATGTTTTCGCTGCTAATAATTTTTAGTCCCTCAGACAACTAAATTCATTGACTCGACACCTGCTTGAAATGTTAAGTCATTCACTAGTCTTAACCTGCATTGTTGGACTCAAAACAGTTGTTCTTACCTCTTGCTTCATATTGATGAACATGTCTTTCTTGAATCATAGTGAACTTTGATCGGCAGTAGAGTATTGCATCAAATATTGTACCTTCCCTGAATATAAAGGTGTTTGTCATATACCTCATCAGCGTTGCCACTTTAAACATTGATTTTGGAATTCCTTGTTTCCTTGACCATGTATGAATAAAATTCTTGGTCCAATAACCAATCAGCTTACTATTATTTTTACTCACTATCAGTCAGATATGTCTGTTAAATAAGTGGGCTTCTGTCAGTAATTTTGGTTTTAAAGTATTTCAAAACAACTAATACGTTGAGCATCTGGGAAACAAGAGCGGTCAGAGAAAAATGACCCTCAATTAAGCCAAAACAGATATAAGACATTGCTGCTCACTGATATCACAGTAGGCGTTGACGAAGAAGGATAGCCCGGTTTATAACTTATCTAAAGTATTTTATCCTCAGTGATCAGCATCTACGGGCGAGAAAATGCGATCACTAAGGAAAGAAGCTGATAACAAAAATTATAGCAGTTAAAAAAAAAAAAAAAAAAAAAACAAATATTCTCACACCCCACACTATCCTCTCATGAGACTAATAGTGTCTTGAATATTTCTGGGTTGTTTGTTAAGTTATAGATTATGCTGCCTCAACCTTGACAGAATCAACTCTCTGTTATTAGTTTTTCTTTAATTTAGGCTACATTCCACAAGCAATTAATTAAAACATCTTAATCACAATGGTTTTGGCGCTGTCATTTGCCAATACAAAAACACATTTATGGTGGTGTTGGCCCTAAAACTATAAGTGTTAATTTTGTTACTGACTGACAATTATTTTCCTGGAGACTGTTTTTGAGATGTGAAATCAATATCATTAAAATAAGTACAAGGGATGGTTTTTAGCAGCTACAAAAAAAATTCAAGTTCCCTCCAAAAGCATTGTGTTGCCAGTATTCACAAACTATTAACAACATAACTATCAACTAAAAGGTAGACAAAAATATTTTCTTATGGACAATTGGACATATATAAATGACTTGAACCAAACACTATTTATGTCCACACACTGTCAACATCTACACAACTCCAATAATTTCACTGATTTATTGCTTCAATGGGGGATTTAATTAATGTTGATGAACTTTTTAACTTAATTTGATGGCAGTAATTAATCATTGCCATACTATTTATATGTCACCAACTGTATAAGGTAAATTTCTTTATTTTCAATCCACCTCTAGGCCTATATAAACGAGCATGGCGTAAAAACTAATATTCCTCGAATTACGTTTTAAATGTTAACAAAAATCCCCAGACTCCAGCTGTATAGTATATTCAATGAATGTGCAATATTGGGGTCTATAAGGAAACGGTCAAAAGCAGAAACTATCTTTTTTTTGATTTGATTTCATAACTTTTTCGAAGGTAAATACACTAAAAGTGCTCACCCCTGAGCGGTGATCTTTGAAGGGGAGCAAAGAAGTTACCGGTTTTTTTTTTATTTTTACAACTAGCCTATTTAAAAAAAATGGTGCAACCTAGATAAATAAGTTTAAAAAAAACATTAAAGCTCGAATAATTTTCCAGCTTTTAAGTTTAATGTTTCACACCCTTTTTTCGACATTTTGTATAACCAGACACAGAAAAGTAAACATTAAAAAATATTACTCTAAAGTTATTCAATAAAAATTACTTTACGTCCTCTGTATTTTTCAAATGAAAAATCTCCAGCTTTAAATTTGTAGAAAGTTAAATTCTGCTATAGAATAGTAAAAAAATTCTAAGCCTAATTTGAAATAAACAACACCTAGGCTACCACAAAATGTATGGTTATGATTTATATATTGTATGATAAACTAGGCCTACTTCTTTATGAACATGATGTTACAAAATGTACAGTTCAATTTTTATAATGGTAGCCTCAGGCTCTGGAAGCGGCAATAGCCAAGGAAGTATAATTGTAAAAATTCGCTCAAATTACATTCTTTTCTTACATTCTTACATATAAGACGCCGACACAACGTTGTGCGTATTTTAAGGCGAATATGAATGGTTTTATGAGTGTAGGATGAGTGTTGATGAGTGTAGTCTGGTTACTAACGGAGTTCAACTGTTCCTCAGAAAGGGCAATTTATTAATAGCCCAACAGCCAGGGCAACTAAGGAACCTACAGCTTTACGTGGAATCCGAACCACGTAGTGCTGATCTGATTTTCAGCTAATTGACAAGCCTGATACTCAGTTATCTCCCCCACACAACATCCACACAATGATTACCACCCAACATGGACACCTTAGACTTCTCTAGTAGGTACTGTCCACGCCGATAGCAACCACCAAGCGGACGCCATGTCGGTATTAAGAGGACCGAGCATACAACCTATCGCCTACAACAAGTCACTTGTCATTAATTTATAGTCACTCAATGCAGGAATGACTCATCAGACTTCATTAATTTGTTTAGGTCAGTAGTGCACGGTTCTTAAGTTATAAAAAACTGTAGGTGCAGTATGTGTATTTACAGTAAATGAGTTATTTTTTACAAATTAAAAGTATGCAAATTAGCCAAAAAAATTACCTTCAATTTAGGCCTATAGGAAAAAGAGCTGCCAGCTCCAGGGTTAACAAGAAGGCTACGCGTAGGACTGTTACTAACTCTAGACTTAGTGTTTATTCAATATATAAAATAAACAATTTTAATACCTCATTGTAATTATTTGTTGACAAGTGTTTATGTACAATTATGTATCTATGACACAATAATGAAATAAAATGTTAGGAAGTAGGGTTAGCAAACTAACCTGCCTCTTCTGGTCTTGTTACCTTTCCCTAAGTTATTTTTCTTGATTATATCATCTAAGCTTAGATCCATTTTCAAATAACAAATCATAAAATTACTAATAAACAATAGAAAATCACATTTACAACAAAACACAACTATATATTCAATTCATCCCAGTTTTCTAACTGAAAACCAACTGACCAGACACATGTAACAAAACTCAAGATAATTGTACTTAAGTCAACAGTCGTCAACTCGTCATATGTACTTAAAACAAAATTTAAAGACTGTTTTTTTTTTTTTTTATTTTTATTTTAGTAAGTAATCAAGTTTAGGTCAATCAAAATAAATTATGAACAAGAAAGTAGTTGTTGTTGTGTATAAAACATCATAACATAACTACCAACTTAGGTAAAGAGGCAAAATAAATGTGATTCTTACTGCGATATCCTGGATTGGGAATATCGTTTCAAATTTCGGTTTACTCGTATCAAATCTTTTTTCGTATGCTCTGTTGAGAAGTTTAATTTGAATAAGCTAACGTAAATTAGGGTCACAACATAATTTTATTATAAATACTGTATATATAAAAACAATAAACTGATGTACTACTTGGTATATTTTTTATTTATTTATACGTTTTATTTATTTGTTTCAACGGTTTCACCATTTTACATATATGACTTTTTTTTAAATAATAAAAAGAACATTACAAGATAACGTTATTGCGTAACAACAATAAAGCAAGCTAAACATTAAGTAATATAAACAAACATTTAAAGAACAGATAAGCAACAGATTAATATACTATTTACAACAAATGCATCATGAACTGTGTGATCAATAGGCTATAGGCCTAGATAACTACAATAATCTAGCAATTTGTTTCTTGAAACGCTCGATTGAGCCACAAAAGAAGTTCAGTACCGGTATGTTTGTAGTTTCACTACCAGATCTCAGCAACCTGGAAACACCCGTATGTTACGCATATGATGTAGGCATGTACTTCCGTTGAAAGATACCTCTGGAACGGGTGCCACTAGTAATAGAAAAATCAATACTTTGTAAGAGATTTGAGCAGTCCAGTAGTCCGTTGACTAGTTTGAAAAGAAAAACTAGGTCACATATGTCCCTCCTCTTATTCAGTTTTTCTAGACGAAAATAGTCCTAAATATCAGCAGCGGGCGCTTCTCTGTAGGTGAAGCCCATTTTCATACCTAAAATACGTATGAAACGAGATTGAATCCTGTGAGACTAACGTTCTTGATATGGTTTCCACACTATACTATAGAACCATACTCAAGAACAGGAAGAATAAGAGACTTAACAGTGCCAGAAGAGATTTAAAGTCTCTTGTGCTTCTCAAGACAAAGCCCACTAGTGTACTGGCTTTTGACGTTTATATGGTCTTGTGAGTTTAGAGTAGGAGTCAATATCACGCCCAGGTTTCTAATCTTATCCACTCTAGTAATGCTGGTGCCATTCAACTGAATATCACAAAGATAACTTATTCGGTAAGGAGTAAAAGTAATAATCTGGCATTTGGATATGTTTAATTTCATAGCATTTGCACGACACCAGTCACTGGCATTATTAAGAGTTGTCTGTAGAGTTTTTTTTTATTGTAATCAGACTGAACTTTTATATACAGCTTGATATCATCGGTAAACATCAAATATTGTGTTTCAATCGCACACCCAATGTCGTTAATGAATAAAACAAAAAGAAGAGGGCCAAGATGACTGCACTGGGGTAGGTACGCCAGATGTTACTAGAAATGAAGAGGAGAGCGCCCCATCACATTTGACGACAAAGGAACGGCCGCAAAGATAACTCTCAAGCCACCGCAGTAGGGGACCACAGATTCCAAAACCTTCAAATTTGGCAATCAATCAAGAGTCGGTGGTTTACTTTGTTAAAGGCTTTCGAAAAATCCAGGTAAGCACAGTCTACCTGGCAAGCATTTGTGAAGAAATTCACTATCACATGTTGGAACTGCAATAGATTAGTCACTGTTGAGTGCCCACGCATGAATCCATGTTGCACAGGAATAATCTTGTTTTGAAGATGGAAATAGAGTTATTCATGAACGATGCCCTCGAATACCTTACTAAGTGTGGACTGTATGGCAATGGGCCTATAGTTTTTGACGTTATCTTTACTGCCAGACTTAAGAATAGGCACAATAAAACTCTGTTTAAGAGCAGATGGGAAAACTCCAACAACAAGCAGAGCCTGGAAAATAACAGCCAAGTGGGGAGCAAGCGTAGGTGCATTTTACAGAAACGCAGTAAAATGTTGAATATATTACTATCTCCTTCTTCTTAAACGTTGTTTTTCTTTTACTAAGTAACCTATTATTTTTATCTACAGCTAGGCTTATTTCAATTACATCACTGAAATAAATAAATTCAAAATATTATTTTAATTATTAGCGAACATACAGTGTCGTACTATCTCATCATTACAAAGTCAATGGTCTCATCCATCAGTCAATATTTTAACTAAACTTGTTGTTTCTTATTCTTAGCTTTACCGCTAAGAAATATCAAACGTGATCGTTAGCCTAAGCATACACCATTACCTTGACACATAGTATAGTTTAATTTGAAATGAACAATTATACAACTACTAGAATAAATTAAAAAATCACCAAACGATGAAAATTGATCATATAAGAACCCAATTTGGTTATGACAACTTCTTTGGTTCTGTTGATTTTAGCAGGGATGATCTGAAAATTACTTTAACTTTAAATATTTCTTTACTTGCATCAAAACCATCAACATTGTCAATGCCAGAAGAAAATTGCATTTTTATAAATCACCAGCTTATATACCTATTATGATATCACAAATATACCGTACTTTAGTTTGTGAACCAACACGGGAGAATGTTTGTATTTTTATATCTACCAGCCGATAGCCCTTGCTTCACTACGGGGTGGTTCTCTATGCTTGTTGTTTGCTCTTCCCTCCCCGGTTCTCTCGACACAAACATATCAATATAAATTCTCATAAATAACAAACTGTCATAATCTAGAAGCTCCTAAGTCTACTTTAGGAGATGCAAAGAAGTGCAATCATGTCAGAGTCAGTAGAAATTACCTCATTTTACATAACATTTTAAAATACAAACCAAATTATTTTATATAAGAACGTTCCTTTTAATTTAAGCTGATTTTATTTTTTAAAAACCTGAAGATGGAGTATAAACTCTGAAACATGTAGTAAAAAAATTCATAAAAATTGGATCTTTTTGACAGGTACCCAGAACTTTCCTCCTGATTAGCTTTTGTCTCACGATCGTTCGCTCGAACAGAAGCGTAAGTCAGATGAGTAAAACCTCGACGCCAACGTGCTAAATAAAAAGTGGCTGAATCTTTATTATCAAATACTAGCTAAAAGTTATTTATTTCATCCCAGTCAGCAATCTTTCTGCTGTTCTCATAGTCGGTATTGTAGCACTATTCACTATGGTGACTGTTATACATAGAGGACAAAACTTGGAAAAATCCTAACGTCATGCAATTGAATGTTATTTGCATCATAAACAATATCTATAGTATTTTCTGACGCTTGGATTGCCAAAACAAAGATATCACCGTCATACTCTTATGGGCAACTGACGCACCACCTATATCGCATTTTATGTAAATGTTGCAATACCAGACGCCCTATGCCTTATAGAGCAACAAGTCAGTATTGCCTCTTGCACTATTATTATTTTCAATGTGTTCCTCTTGGAGTGCAAGGATAACAACATTATTTTCAAGAATGACTCTACTGATACATTAACCTAGTCTTCAAAAGGTAGCAAATTCAAGTGCCAGATTATTACTTTTACTAGTGGCTGAATTAGTTATTTTTTTAATTATAAGTTGAATGGCACCAGCATCACTAGAGTGGATGAGATTAGATACCTAGGCGTGATATTGACTCCTACTCTAAACCCACAAGAACATATAAACGTCAAAAGTCAGTACACTACTGGGCTTTGTCTTAAGAAGCACAAGAGACTTCAAATCTCCTCTGGCACTTGTTGTTCTGTTTATCACACGGGCTAGCGATTGGACAAAAGACTGAAAATATTCAACGGATGTTTCATCTTATGGCCATTTCATTCATTCGGGTTTTTCATTTGGATGATTCATCTGCTACATGTCTCTAGTGAGTTAACAGATGAACAGATCCAAAACATCTGGAACGATTGCAATTGTCGTAGCTCACAGTAGGAAGATGATTCCTCCATTTGCTAAATAAAGTTTGTACTTATTTATTCAATATTGAATATAAAGTATATATAGCCTTTTCACTTTGTGATAATTACTTGCAATAAATAAAAGCACAATTTTACATTTACAGAATCATTTTTATTTTTAAAATGTATACTTAAAAATAAATATGTTTTATCAAATTGGAAGCATCAGAGGTGAAAAATGAAAAAAACTAATTGAAATCTGATTCAGAAAATCTGCTGTCTGAAAATAAAATGAAAGATACATCTCAATTTTAAATACATTATTTACAATTTAATTACTGAGAAAGGGAAGAGGATTAGGCAGCGAAACATCGGTCAAGGAAACCTCCGAGGCTCCGATAGACAGCCAAGGACTGGAGAGTCAAGCAGATGAATCCTCCGTTGTTCTTGCAAGTAGAGTGGGGGTATGAAATAGATCAATTCTCCGATCCTGACTTTCCTCATAATCGACGAGTAGTGGACTGTGGAGGTTTCATCCATCTGATAGTTGGTACGAGCCATCGGATGAATTGGCTGTGATGCAACAACCGGAGGAATCAGTATTTTTCATCCGATGTTTCCCATCTCTAATACGATTGTTTCCAGGTTGCTGAGATCTGGTACTGAAATAGGAAACGTACTGGACTTCTTCTGTGGCTCAACTGAGCTTTTCAAGAAACAAATTAGGTACTAGATTATTGTAGTTATCTACAGCCTACTGATCACACACTTTATGATGATTTGTTGTTAATAGCTCTTTCAAATAGTTTATTTATCTGTTGCTTATCTACTCTTTAAATGTTTGTTTATTAATGTTTAAGCTTGCTTTATTGTTGTTACACAATACCGTTATCTTTTAATGTTCTTTTTTTAATCATATATGTAAAAAATGTTGAAACCATTGAAATAAATAAAAAGGGCAATTTTTTATTTTGTGTGGTAGCTGACATACCTGGGAGATTAGAAATTCTTGACAGTTCATCCTACTAGATTTGTTGCACGTTTAGAAGTACCCAGGGGGATTCGGTAATGTCCTTTGACCAGGTTATTGCTTTATTCCAGTTAATTTAAAAAGTTTCTCATTGAACTTAGGTTGTTCTATGAGATTGGAACGTTTTATAGTTTAGTAAATCACACAAGTCTATTTTAGGAGGGTGCAAAGTAGCACAATTGTGTCAAGAGTTAGTTGAAATGACCATGTACATTTCGCAATAAAAACCGTTAAATGGGTTTTTTATAATCATAGTCGTACTGTCCACACACCATAAGGTGATCATCCGTGCCAAATTTCAACTTCATAGACTTTATCAATCTTTAAATAAAGTGATCAAACAGTGAAGAAGTAAGTCGCAGGTTTTTACACAGGTTTTGACCTACCAGCAGCTATGACTGTATTAAAATGAGTTTTGAAACTATCTGATTGCCTCAGTTTGTTCTTGACATAAACTCTACTAACAACTGTGTCAATGAATGGAATTAAATAGCACATGTTAAATATTTTAATATATTAATTGTTACATTCTTTAGCTTTTGATATGTCATAATTCTAAAGGGCATTAGTATTGTTCTCACCTTATTTATAGAAGTTTTGTTGAATAAAGCCTTTAGTAGTATAAGGTATTTTGTATCAATTATCATGTCAATTTATTCAACAAACTATTAATAATTCAAGAATTGAGAAGTTATTAAAAGTTTAGCTCAACTCCTGATTCACCAAGTGTGTCAAAACAATGGAAACATTGGCATCACACATTCACTAGTTGCTTGAAAGAAACTAACGTGTCTGATGAAAAGAAACTTATATTTTATGTGAATTATGAATTCATAAATAAATGCAAGTCATTTTCAGATGCAATAGTACCTATAGCAATATGTACCTAAGAAGAATGTACTTTTTGCCAGACATTTATTATCCAATCATAAACAACAAAGTGACGAATCTACACAAAAGTACTTGCAAGAATTAAAGATTCTTAGTAAAGACTGTGAGATTGCAGCTGTTGATGCTAATATCTATTCTAATGAGTATATCAGAGATGCTTTTATTAGTGGATTATCTATATCTGTAATACGACAACGCTTGTTGGAAAACAATAATCTTAGTTTGCAGAAAGTAGAAGAAATCTCTCACTCTCCTTGGAATAGCTCAGAAACATTCTGAAGCTTACATTAGACACCATAAATCTAATCTTTCACAATGTTTAAAACTGAAATCACTCGAGAAACGAACGTAAAAGAAATTACAACTACATCAGCGGTAGCTGCTTCAAAATATTTCTAATATAATTGTTACTTCTGAGAAATTACAACTACATCAGCGGTAGCTGCTTCAAAATATTTCTAATATAATTGTTACTTCTGTGGAGGATCCAAACATCGTTCGCGAGCAAAATTTCCTGCTAAAGATGCCATTTGTAAGAACTGTTCTAAAATTGGACATTTTCAAAAAGTTTGTATGACTAAACACAAAACCATATACAGCAATTGAAGCCTGTGGCCAACTATTTCAATTCTGTCGGATACCATTTGGAGTTACTAATGGGGTAGCAGCATTTCAACGAACAATCAATAAAATAATTTCTAATGAGAATCTAGAAGGTGTTTTGTCATACTTGGATGATGTAACTATTGCTGGAAGAAGCAAGAAGGAACATGATAAACATTTAGGTAATTTACTTAAAGCTGTAAAGAAGTATAATCTTACATTGAGTTTAGATAAATGCCGTTTAGCAAAGAGTAAAACATCCTTATTAAGATATCAAATTAGTAATAACTTCATGCCTCCAGATCCTGAGAAGCTCAAACCTCTTTTTGATCTATCTCTACCTCAAGATTCTTTGGCCACGAAACGAGTCCTTGGCTTGTTCTCATACTACTTGAAATGGGTCCCGAAATACTCAGATAAAATACTAAGCTTAGTAGATTGTAAGGCATATGTCCTGTTACGCCTGATTCTCTTGCAGCAAAATATTTTCAAAATGTCAAAGATTGTATTGCTAAAGCTTTTCTTGTAACTGTAGAAAAGGAATCAATCAGAATCAAATCACTTTATTTTGACAGTACAACCACTGTTGTACTGCCTGGCATTATTAATCTAAACAGAACATTCTTACAAAATACAACTAAATAGTATCTATTTGATCTGTTAAGAAGTCCTTAACCCTATAACAACATTTACTTAACAGAAGACCTTTCACAGCTTTTACAAAGCCAACCACATCATCAACATTCTCCTTAACTGAGGCAGGTAGAGCATTAAACAACTTTACAGCATTGTAATTAGTATGTCTCTTAAAAAATGAAGTTCTATGCCGTGGAATGTCAGTAGAATGATTTCTAAAATTGTAACGAGCATTGTTTTGTCAACGTTGTGGATGAAGTTTAATACAGTAAAAGTTTAGGGTATTAAGGATGTATATTGAGGGAAATGTTAAAACCTTGTTATCGAAAAAAATTGTCATACAAGAAAATCTATGGTGTTTTTTGAAAACAGTTCTTAATGCTCACTTTTGTAATTTAAAAACAAAATTAGTTCTGACCGACTCGTGGCCCCAGATTGTAACAGCATATGTCAGAAAATGATGAATAATACCATAATAAGCTGAAAGTAAGACGTTACTCTCAGAAAATTTAGAAAGAGTTTTTAAAAGAAAAATATCAGTTGAAAGCTTTTTGCAGACCGAATCTATATGAGATTGGAACTTTAAGTTACTGTCAATTAGGACACCTAAGAACTTTATCACTATGCTGGGTATTACAGCTTCGTCTACAATATAATAAGAAATGATAATATATGATATTTTACTGTGGTTAATTTCAATTCAACAACTGTTGTCATAAAACTATTCATTTCCAATTTGTTTTGATTAGCCCACTGTAGAATAAAACTAGATCCTGTAAATGCTTTGACTTCTAACTCCAAGCTATTACAAGCTTTCAGAGCAAGGGTAGTATCATCTGCAAATAAGCATGTTGTTGTCCCCTTAACTCCTTTGGGAAGATCATTAACACGGGAGAGGGCGCGCTAAAATTAGAACGTGATGGGGCGCGCACGGTCTTTTTGTTCGGGTTAGTAAAAAATACACTCAAATCATAAACTAACATATTTATTTTACTAAACTAAGACAATATATGTTAAGCATTGTAGATTCAATATGAAAACAAACTTTAATGCAAAAGGCATTATACAAATTAATGTTTAACGTATATAAAATAATGCTGTGTTAAAAAATGTTTACAGTAAAATAAAAAGTTGGTTTAAAACTACGTAATAATCTAACTACAGAAACAATCGTTTAAAATAACACAAAACAGAAAACTTTACCTAATGTCTGTATCCATTTTTACTCAGACGCTTCACTGGATTCTTCATTTGTAACGCATCGAACACAAGTCACTGCAGAATGTTCTTTGCAAATATGTCGTTGACATACTCGGCATCTTGTCTTGCTCTTTCTATTCTTCTTCCAGTTACAGTAGGCACATCTACCTGGTCCCTCTGGTTCTCGCGGAGCTCCAGGTGGTCCATCTTCAGGAAGTCCTAACATTTGCCGAATGTTCCTCTTCAAACTTCTAGGGAGTGTCTGAATGGTATGTCGTTCTTGCAAATATTTCAGGCACAATGACCTACTCAGATCCTTCAGATAGGTACGTCTTGGAAGTTCAAACTCGCCTTTCCATATTTGTAGACAATATAGGAATTAATATCAGCAATGTTTAGAATAGTAAAAAACAAAGTCAGTGGCCATCGGTTACTTGTCCGTGAAACGGAATATCGCTCTTTATATTGGTCCACTACATCTACTCCACATTTTGTTGAGTTGTAGAAGGTCAAAATGTATGGTTTAGCAGCCACTCCTGACTCAGGGTCTATTTCATCATTATTGTGCATTGATGAGAGCAGAGTTACCACTTTGTTCTTCTTTGGCGTGTACGATACTAAAGTAAGACTATTTCGGAAAGCAAACATGCTTGAGTTTACGGGCTTTCCCTTAGCGATTAGGATAGGAGGAATTTCTTTTTTATTTTTCCTGATTGTTCCTACTAGGGTAAGGTTGTGATCCTTTAGTAAAGTTTCGGCAAGTGGAACTGAAGTGAACCAGTTATCAGTAGTAATAGATCTTCCGGTACCACTAACTGGTGCAACCATTCTCTTCACAACATGAAGGCCAGAATTCTCAACTTTGTGAGGCCCTTCAGGCTGTTTCCCGGCATATATCTCCATGTTGACTGTATAAAACGTTTTGGCACAAACCAATGAATATACTTTTATACCATACTTCGCCGGTTTAGATTTTATGAACTGTCTAAAAGGACATTTCCCCCTAAAAGCCTCGAGCATCTCGTCCACAGTCAAGTATTCACTCACAGAAAAACTAGTTTTGCACTTTTCTACAACTCTATCAAAAATATCTCGAATGGGTGCAAGCTTGTCAAATAGTCGCCTTTCATGTCTTGTTGTGGAGTCATCAAATCGCATCGTTCTCAATAAAAGCTTAAATCGTTTTAAGTTCATGTGAGTTCTGAAGAATTCAATTCCAAGTCCATTGGTTTCCCACAAATCCAGCAAGTTTACATGGGAGGCTCTGTAAATTCCAGCCATATACAACAGTCCAAAAAAGGCTTCTATTTCACTTCTGGTAGTGTTTCGAGCATCACTTTCCTTTGTGTACCCTGGGCGAACTTTTTCTATGCGCTGGTTTGTGTAACGTACAATATCATCTAGTACGTCATCGGAAAGAAAAATTCGCCAAGCTTCAACTGGAGACTCTGGTCTATAATTTCTAACCCCTGGCAAACGTCTTACTAAATTACGTCTAGGCGTCCTTGAGTTGGTAGGTATTGTAGGGCCGTGGGCACTCCATTTTGTGTTTTGGTCCCTTCCCATATAAAAAGGGCCTTGATCTTGAAACTGTGGAATTAGCTGGTTGTGAGCTTGAAGCATTGCCTGGCTTGCTGGTTCCTCCTGTTCACCTGCAGACTCCTCTGAATCGGAAACTGCTTCCTGAATTTCCACATTGTCCTCTATGTCGTCATCTGATGCTGCTTCATCAACGGGATGAGTAGCCGGTTCTTCAATAAACAAATTACGCCTTACCGCACCAGGGTTTATAAGTCTCTCCTCATCCCTTTCCATTTCCTTTTCAACACTATCAATAAGTCTTTGAATATCTTGTTTCCTAAATCTATCCATAGTATTTACACAATGTTACACAAAACTGTCACTATTTACAATATATACACAACTTATAAAAAATATATACAGAACTTTAAAACACATTAATATTTCTGCTGCACAAAAGTACATACGTGAGAGGGCGCGCACGGTCGAAACGATCAGGAAAACAAGAAACGTGAGAGGGCGCGCCAGAACTTAAAGACCGTGTCTGCAAAGAAATAACCTCAGTCGCTAACTGAATGATGGGAGGGGTTAAGCGAATACGGTCAAGGACAGTGGACGAGTCCATCGAAAGGTACTGGGGGGGTGGGGGCATACGGCCCACTACACTAGGAAATATAAACATTTAATTACTGACCCGGTCCAAAAGACCGTGGCGCGCCCTCTCCCGTGTTAATGAAAATGAGAAAAAGAACGGACCCTAGCACTGACCCCTGGGGACCCCTTGGTCACAGTAAGAAAAGAGGATTTTTTGTTTATCAAATATCCATGGGCATCAACAAAGGGTATTTCAACCAACTGACTCCTTTCAGATAGGTAACTTGATACCCAGTCATGACCAAACCCTCTGACACCCAAGGACCAAAGCTCAGAGAGTAGTATTAGAATATCAATAAGGCCAAAGGCCTTTTTAAGATCAAAGAATATCTGGAATTCCAGCAGCTACGTTACCACTATCGAGAGACTGTACAATTGAAATGCAAGGAACTTTAACTGTGGAAACTGGTGAATCTGGAGTTGCAATTGCAGCAACTTTAATTACAGCAACTGGTAGACCTGAGGCATTCTTTTCAAGACCACTATCAGACTGTGAAAAGCATCAATCAGCAGTAGAAAGAGAAGCTAAATCGATTGTTGAATCATTAAAGAAGTGGAGACATTTCTTGTTAGGAAGACATTTCCACTTGGTAACTGATTAAGAAGCACTATCTTTCATTTTTGATTCTCGTCACTCAAGTAAAATAAAAAATGATAAGATCTTGCGTTGGCGCTTGGAATTATCTCCTTTTTCTTTTGACATACAGTATCGACCAGGTAAAGACAATGTTATAGCAGATGCATTTTCTTGAGTATGTCATGTTTCCTCTTCACAAGGAGAACTTTTTATCTTACACCAGTCTCTTTGCCATCCAGTCATAACCTGTATGTTCCACTGGACAAGAAGCCAGCATTTGCCCTACTCATTGGATGATATAAGGAAAATTACTCTATCGTGCTCAATTTGTGCAGAGATCAAACTTTGATTTCACCAAACTAATAAAGGCAATCTCCCCGTTTGAATGCCTCAGTATCGATTTCAAAGAACCTCTACCTTCAAAAAGTGGCAACCGGTACCTTTTAGGTATTATACCTGAGTACTCTCGTTTTCCATTTGCATATCCTTGTAAAGATATGACTTCTAGTACAGTAATCAAATGTCTCGATAATCTTTTTTCGAGCTTTGGGATTCTCAGTTACATTCATTCTGACAGAGGCAAGTCTTTTCTATCTGATGAGTTTACTTTATATCTACATGAATTAGGAATTACTACTAGTTTGACTAGTCCTTACAATCCAGCTGGAAATGGGCAAGTTGAATGATACAATGGCATCATATGGAAAACAATTATACTGTCACTTAAAACTAAAGGTTTAGATGAGAGTAAATGGGAAGATGTGGTACCAGAAACTCTTCAATCTATTCGATCTTTGCTAAACTACAACCAACTGTACTCCACATGAAAAATTCTTTATCCACTCCTGAAGATCTCCTAATGGGACATCACTGCCAGCATGGTATCTTGAGCCAGGACCTGTTCTTGTCAAACGCAATATTAGAGAGTGTAAGTATGCACCGATTGTAGATGAAGCAGAATTGTTAGAAGCCAATCCGCAGTATGCTCTGGTTCGACACACTAATGGAAGAAAGACTACTGTCTCATTGAAACAATTAGCACCTAGAGGAGAAGTCAATCTTATTACAAAATCTATGGAAGACTTGGAAGAAATTAAATTACCCAATTTTGAGGACAATGAACATATTGCTACAAATGAACAAGACGAAACTTCAATAGAAAAGAAATCTATTCACGAGTCTCCAAAACTTGTCAGAAAACAATTCTGAAAGAAGACTGACAATAATAAGAAAACCTCAAACATATTTAAAAAATTATGTTGTCAATTCAGTGGGGGAAAATGACATACATTCTACTAACAACTGTCAATGAAAGGAATTAAATACTACATGATAAATGTTTAAATATATTATTTGTTACAGTCTTTAGCTTTTGACATGTCATAATTCTGAAGGGCATTAATTAGTATTGTTATCACTTTATTTATAGAAAAAGTTTTGTTGAATAATGCCTTTAGTAGTAAAAGATATTTTGTATCAATTATCATGACAGTTCTCATAGATAAGAAGGTTGTATGGCCTAGGTAAATTATAAATCCTATTTTAGAGGGCTCAAAGAGGAGCAATCGTGTCTGAATTAATGGAAATCAGTTTTTTTTGCCATGTTTCACTATGTTCTATAAGCAAAACATGGCTGTATTAAAATTATATCATAAATTTTCCTTTTGAAATCAGTTCATTCTCATAATTAATAAAGTTTTATAACCTAGAAAATTGGTAAGTATAAAACTACTAACAACATATTACCTTTTAACATATTTTTTTATTTTATTCATACAATGTACGATTCCACTGAGGACATCTTAAGGCACATATGCAAGGTATAACAAAGTTTATAACTTTTATATTATTAATATTTTAATTCTATTCTATACTTTCTGGAGACTAAATTTGAACTATTGGTAAGTCTCTGTTCAGAGGGTGCAAAGAAGCACATCTGTGCCAAAATCAGTTGTTTCTCCCCGTTCACAAGTTCCTTATGGCATGGAATTGCTTTTATCTACAGATTGTTCTTGTTTACTGAGAAATTGAGTTTGCTCTATTAAATCACAGACAAAGAATTATTCTGTGATTAAGATAATTTTCATGGAAAACACCAGATTAGTCCACTTTTAGAGTGTGTGAAGTAGTCTCACACTCAAAAATTGAAAATCTAGCTCCACCTTAGGGCGAAGGAAGTGAGATAGAGCAAAAAGTCATTATTAAGAATTTCTGATCATGAGTAGTGGCTATGTGGGACACAAAGTCCATGTTAAATGCTATGATGATGGTGACATAACTGTAATGAGCCATGAGCTGATTGAAAAATGCTCAAATCCACCAATTAAGCCTAAATGAGAAGCCTTGTACTATACTTAGATTAAAATATGAATTAATTCCTTTAACATTAGGCCTCTTGCTCGATTAGTGGTTAGCACGTCTGCTTCATATGCAGATGGTCACGGGTTCAAATTCCGGGAGGTCAACTTAAATTTGCCATAGGGTTTTGAACCATTGTCCTTCAACAACTGTTGAATATTATGTTCAAAATGCCACTGGCGTAGAAAGTAAGAAAAAAAAAAGTGACGTTCAAAAACATGTACTCTGTCTTATCTAGCAGCTTTGTATATGATAAATAACAGATAAAAGTATGAATATGAGATTTTACTTAGGCAGAAACAACTTTATTGTGATTATGTTAATGGTCATTTTGACAAAAGTTATAATGAGTTTAGTGCGCATTTGAGTAGGTCGCGGAAGACTTTAGCCAAGTTTTCAATAAATCTTAACTTAATTATTGGATTTATATACAAAATTCGGCAATGTAGGTAAACAAATAAACATAATAATTTGTATGGAAATTTAACAATTTGGAGATAAATACAAAAATAGAAGGCAGAGAAGCACCCTAGGAAGGGCAGTTAGCAGTTAGATTTTTGTTTAGGTGTTCACCATGACCCACAGCTACATTAACTTGGGAAGTATTCAAACAATAGACAGACAACAGAACAAACACACTAAACAATTTTAAAGCCAAGATAAAAACATGTATTATAGGCTCATTAACAAGTTTCAGACCAATATCTAAATCTACAGTAATAACATGCGGTGTTTTGAACGGCGTAAGGTCTCGTCAGTGAGAACTGTCTTAAGTAGTTGTGCCCATATGCTCTAACTTACACACCTTCTAGCAGGCGAGATGAATGTCACCTTCCCCGATGTATTATTTTTATTCATTACTGGGTTGGGTGGCTGGGGTAGAAACCTTCAGCTGGTTCACATCTCCAGGAGTGATAATGTAGGTAGTTTTTCTTTTCACTCCCAGCATTAGACAAAACTATAAGATGGCCACCCCTGATGAGAGACCCCAAAATATTTTGCATGGCTAGCACAATGTGAGGGTCTTAACATGTTCATTTATATGCCTCCACCATAACAGCGTGATGAGATTGGGCCACAACTGCAGCGTGGTAATTAGTGCACTTGCAGTTGGTGAGCTGAGGTCAGGTCCAGCCGGTCTCTCAGCCTTTTAGCACATATTTTAAGTCCCCCGCAATGTGCTGGCCATGCAAAACAATTTCGAGTCTCTCATCAGGTGGTTTCCTGCAAAAACACAGGTCATAAAATTATACCTGAAGATTGGTACAGATATGAAAAATATAACTGTTTAGAAGATAGAAAAAGAGTTCTCAAAACAGCTGAAAACATTGTTTTAGAAGAGATGCACTGGAAGTTTACATCACAACTATGGTAACTAGAAGAAAGTCTTTTTTAGGGTTCAAGCAGTTAATTCTGAGCAACACATAGATAGGAGGCCCTCTAGTATCACCAGTGACAATCTTGATGATCAGGAATCTAATTTACTCATGAAGGATTGGTCTTGGAATTAAAAAATTGTATTACTTTTTTGGCCTATAGAATGCATTTCATTTGGTATATCACAATAAGGAATATTGGTGAGGGGGAGGAGTCCAGAGGAGTGTGGATGTAGGATAGATAATATGCGATTTTATAGAAAATATAAAAAATTATGTTGAAAAATCTATAGATAGGGGCTGAAGAAATTAATTTTTGGTCAATTTTGACATTTTTAAGAAGTTTACCTAACTTTACTAGGCTGTATCTCCGTTTTTTTCATAATTTTAAATGAAATACAGTGAATTTTGAATAAATGTAATGTTTTTTAACTTTGTACTGAAAAAAATTTGCCTTAAACACAGTTCTCAAACTCACTAAAAATTTTTCCTAAAAAATGTGGTTTTTGCCTCCTCCCATGAAGTTTCTATTAGGAAATATAGATGAAAAACTCGTATGTTACGTCCCTATAAACCCCCTTAAACACAATGTGACATTTTATTAACTTAGTGTCCAGGTAAAATAATACCTGACTGCTGGACTATTTTGTTTTGATTTTAATTAAAAAATCAGCTTGAAACCAAACAATATTTTGTCAACCATTGAACAATTTTTGTGTTTTTAACACTCTATAGACATATAAAAATTTAATTTTAATTTATGAATATAACTTTTATTCATGGTTATGGAAGTATTTCTTTTTTTTAATATAACGTTTAGAAAGACATGAGATAGCTAATTTAGATGCTATGTAAGTAAGGAAAGTGGGATAATTATTTTTAAAAAGACACATAATACATAACTAATTTATAAATTCTAAAACTTTGGATTCAAAGTATATACATGATTTGTACACAAATAGAATGTGACATTACAATACATTCAAATTTGGTTTATACCTTAAAACCCCAGATACAGAGTTACGTCATTATCCATTAGTTACCTATACGATTTGTACTTATAACTTTATAATATTATTTCTTCAATTTAAATATTTTCCTGCGTAATTGGCATGTTGAGTAAAGAATATTTTTGGGAAATTTATTATTTTACGAAGATTGAAAATAACATGATTTATTTATTTTACATTGTATTGTGAAATCTGAAACATATTTATAAACAGCAGGGGGGTCGTTATAAGTGCAGTTGGAAGGAACATTACCATTAAATGTCTTCTGAAGGAGCCACGAAACACAAAGGGAGCTTAAAAAAGGAAATAATGACAACGGTTTGAGAAGATAGCCCACGTCTCGTTATAAACTGTATCCTTTGTGCTCAGTATAAAAGGAGAAATTACATCTTTGAATAAACTGAACATCATTTCTGTGTGTTGTTGTGAAAATATCAATGCGAAACTCAATAATAATGATTCTTTTTACTTCAGTACAGTAGAGTTCAGAGTTGATACTGCTTGAATTTAGTTTGATTGTAGAATTAGACATTATCGTATTGTAGGGTTTAGGAAAATGAATTCCAAGATTTCTGTTTCTCTTCATAATCTGATGAGAGGTCCACTGCTGGTTGCTCAATTGTGTGCGCTTTTCCCAGTTAGAGGCACAATGGCAAAAACATCTTACAAGCTAAAGTAAGTTTACGTAGTGAAATTTACAAATCAATAATATAGTTTTAGAGATTTGCAAAACAATTATAAGAAGAATTTGAAACAAAATATTTAATTTTGAAGTTATGTTATGCTGAAAATTTATGTGTTGGAAACTTTTAATTCCAAATACATTTTATAGACTACAAACATTTGTATTCTACTTCTTTCAGGTTTTCTTGGTACAACTATCGCATTTTGTACAGCATTACAACTTGGCTGATCCTGTATTATATACTGTATATTACACTGGCGACGGAACAGATGGATGACACATCTTTATCTATATTAAATGGTTAGTATTAATTAAGTGTACAAACCCGTAAAAGGAAAACTCATTTATCATAGTTTTGATTTAGAGACAATAGTTATAAAATAATATGCTAATTATTTATATTTATTTATTTATGACTCTTTACATAACAGCTACAGGTAAAAAACCTAATACAGCCATTTTGACAAAACTATAACTACACAACAATTATTTTCAGTACAAGAATAAGTAGACTATGCTAAAAATATATAATACAGGCTTAACAGTAATAATCAACTATGTAGTGCGAGCTAACAAATAATATTTATCCAAACATAAATTTAGAAACAAAAAGAAGTTAAATATTACATTAGCCATACTTCGCTATTGTAACATCACTTGATAGCAAGAACAAACACATGTTTTTTACTTAACTATCAGTGTCAGATTATAATAAAAAAAACTAAAAATACAATAATACCTTGCCTAGTAAAAGTTCTGGCCTATCTACTTTAAATCTAAATCAAGCATAAAAAAGAATATTGCAATATAGTTACATATTGGGGCTGCTATTCTTGATATGCCTTATCATAAAGTTGTTAAATAAACAGAGCAAATAGTAACATCTATTTTGGATAACTAATAACTACTATCTTAAAGAAAATGTTTTTTTCTTCAGACCCCATAAATAAAATTAAAATACATTGCTTAGAATAGCGTAGATACTGCTTATTTACACTTTTGCAGCAGTCTATTTACAGCTTACTTCCACTGTTTGATTTTTAGGGGAAAACTAAGTATTTTTTATGAAACATTGAATCATAATTCTACACAAACTCTACGGTAAAGGGGAGAAACTGTTGTTGATGATAGGAGGAGCGAGATAATGATTATTAAAAGGGAGGCATTACCTTGTTCGTAGGAGTTTACAGTAGTCATATAGTCTTCTCTACTCTCACTTGACACTTCACTTCGTGCACTGGAGAGGAGATAAAGAAGAGGACGAGATGGGCAGAGGTAACGAGAGACGGTTGCATGACGAACGGGTGAACGAACTACGCACAGCGACAGAGCGAGTTGATGCTAACCTTCTTTGCACGCTTGCATGTATGGGGTCGGAAGTCTGGGGTTTTCAAAAATGGAGTAATTCCATAGAGTTACTTTTCGCCAGTGACTTTGAGTCATTGTGTGATTTATAATATATGTTACCTTATAATATATGTTGACATTGCAGGTGTTATAAATGAATTACATAATAATTGATAAGGTGGCATGAGACATTTTTTTCTCTAAAACTAAACTAAATATAAATAATTATTAGTACGCAACACAAACGTAACAATATTTTTGGGTTTTAGATATCTGGAATTATCACTTAGGGATCGATCCTACGCCTTCTTCGTTTTCATGTTATTCTTTAGTGACTCCTTCAAGCAACCTCTCCCTCAGGATGTTTCCTACAATTATTCCTTAAGTTGCTTTATTATTCATCCAGGGCATTTGCTATAAATGTGAGCATGTGCTGCTGTCTAGTGGCGATTTGTTGCAACTAATTGCTAAGACGACTATTTTGGCGTACTATTATTTCAAACTTTTATTCATTCGTCGTGTGCTGGATAGACAAGAGACAGAGGAATGGAGAGAAGCAGAGAGAGTGAGATCGCTAGCACTACTTGTGAATATCGAACATGAAATAATTTCACCGAACAGAAAAATCAGCTACAAGGGACACATAGCAGTGGACAGTCTTCTTGTTTCTATAATCTATGGTTTTATTTATATTCTAAGATACTGATAATGATGTTGATTAGTTAGTAATGAATAGCATTGTTTTAGATGTAACCTAAAGTTGTTTATGCTAGTTTAAAAATAAACAAACAAAAACACTATCGAATTATACACAAACTAACTATCCAAATAAAGTAGTTCATACTTACAATTTACATATTAAACTCTTTTTTCTCTTGACTCATTTAAATTCCATTTTAAATGTTTTACACACTATTACATCAAACCTTTCACAAATAATTTTAATGCACAACTTAATAAGAATGTAACTTTTTTTAAACACTTTTACAAACCGCATAGTTACAGTTGCTAAACATCGTAAGATAGAATAAATGTAGAAACCCATGGCATAACAAAGAGCTATTAATTTCGAGGCAAGCCAACCGGCCCCTCAGTAACATATTTAAAAATTTTTGATTGAAACTTGCTTGGACAGATTATATGTTTAAGGTGGTATGTACAAAAATGTCATGAGAGAGGTGTCTACTACAAAAACATTCATGCCGAGCTTTTGATGTTTGTTTGTCGGGTGTTCTATGTTAAAGAGCTGTATACCTCTTACTTTTGAAAGTTCCTTTTAACATTGTTGCAGTGGCGGCTTGTGCCTAGTAAAGTGGGGGTTCTCTCACGGGGGGGGGGGGGAGTACGTAGTAGCCCACAAGTAAAAGTGCATAAGTAAAATTTTGTAAAAATGATACGATTAAACATGTAAAAACTATTTAACTATTTTACAACATATTTTAGCATAGTTAAAAACTATACTTAGGCTGTTATATATTGTTTCGAAACTAAGTTTCTAAAATATAAAATAGTTATTGGTTGGCGTACCTGTGCAAACAAAGAACAAGAAATTATATTATTTTAACAATTAATCAAGCCAAAAAATAATACTTACTTTTAAAACCTGTTATTCAGTAAACTAATTTTTGTAGTTTAAAAGAAAGAACAAGTTTTTAATTTTTCTGTTAGACTCATTAATAATAATTTTCTTCTGTTATACAAATCAAAAGCATCACCTCTACTGCCATGATTTAACTGTAAATAATTATTCAATTGAATAACTATGATAATTCTTAAAGATATTAAAGACCAACTGTTTGTATAGGGTATGCAGAAAAAACTTATATTACATTGTCATGATAACTTTATATATAGTAGACCTACAGTAAAACATTACAGGCATTTTATCTAAAAAAAACCTTTCAACAGCTTTCTAAGTAAAAAGCTTCAATCTAAAGTTGATCCTTCTGTCTTTTTTTCTGGCAAACACATCAATAACTTTTTCGTTGCAGCACATTGCTTGTAGTTTCTCTGTTGCCACTGTGCAACCATACCGTGGTGAGAGAAGTGGGAATGGAGCACACGGCAAGTGTGCTCTTATGGAATAGCCGCCACTGCATTGTTGTGCACATTTTTTAATTAATTGATGAACAGGAATAATACTAAGGTCATGGTGTGGGTACTTTGCACATACCAAGAACACTTCAGTGTGAGTCACAACAATTCATTTAAAAATACCCACAGTTGACAGGCATAAAAGTATAGTGGCTGGAGTATACAAGACCATTTTACATTGACAGTGCTGACTTTTGTTTAATAAAGGAAATAACTTAAATAACCATCCATAAGCAAGATTAAGCATCTTATTTATGTGGAATGTCCAATTTAGTTTTCCGTAAAAAAACTCCATTGTGATTATAATATTGCTTGATTAGCAGGATTCCAAGGTGTTTCCTCATCAAAAATTTTGATATTGTGAGGTGCAATTGGTCTACTAAGATTGAAAATCTTTCCCTCATTTTTGGATAGATTAATGGATATCCTCAATTTTGAAAATCAAGTAACCAAGGGTTCCAAATATTCTTGTAGTCTCATGGTTATAGTCATGATGAATAGTGTAAATAAGAATATAATCAGCAAATACAGCGGTTTTGACATTTGAAGAAGGCAAATCAGATAAGTGTATATATTTATTTATTTATGTCTACGCCAGTGGCATTTTAAAAATGGTATTAAAAAGCTGTTGAGGAAAATGGTCCAAAACCCTATGGCAAATATAAGTATTAAATAGAAGAGGATAAAATTGCCTGTTCATAATGGAGGATAAAAATGGTACTCCATAATGAAGAGGCCTGATCATAAATAGAACAGCACCAATTTTGACTGAAAATGTTCTACCTTTGAGGAAACTTTTTATAATTTTTTAGCTCATAACAAGGTATCCCTCAATTTCAATACTAAATGACTGTGCCAAAGACAATCAAATGCTTGAGCGTTTGATGCTTGAGCGAATCCTAGTATGACTTTTCCTATTGAAGCCCTAAATAATGTCTCCTATACTCTTAACAGCTGGTGATCAGTAGAATGATGAAAGTGAAATTCAAATTGATATGGTGGTATAAGGAAGGTACTATTCACAAAAGCATCTAAACAAATTTTAGTAATTTTCTCAAATATGTTGAAAATTAGATGGTTACGACTAACTTGAGATGAAGGCTTACATAATTTATGGATACAAAGTTTTTTAAATTCACATACTAATGGAAGCCTTGAAGGGAGGTGCAAGGAAGACAAACCCTCTAGGAGACAAGTTACAGAGTATATTTTAGGTATTCCATTAGGAGACTTTGATGTTTTTAATGACTTAAAGTGGTGCAGACAAATTTCAGATGGAGAATTGTATTTCAATGGAGGTTCTACAGAGTGTCATGCTTAAGAAATCATTTAGGTAACATGACCAAAACAATTCCACATCTTGGATGTATTCGTTTTGTCAGAATGTAGATTGATAAAAATCAGCTAATGTATTAACATTTTATGTCTTGCCGTTCTACTCATGTTCATTATTTTAAGCTAGAAATTGGGCATATTTATTTTAGAATACATTTTATAGCCAACCTTAGGGAGTTGTTGTCATTGGATGATAGATTAGACTGATGTTTTTGTATAAACTAATACTGAAAACTGTCTACTTCCCATTTAACAAAGGTATCCTGAGTGAACCACGATTTCTTTGTTGTTGCCATAAAGATAATAAGCTGGAATTGTTTTTGAAAGTACTAATTGGATATGTTATTATTTCAGCAAGACTTCTTGATGTTATCGCTCCACCTGTGGCTTTCTTTCCCCTTGTCTTACAAATATCCTATAAATGGAGACAATTTGTTAACAAATGGGAAACCATTGAGAAAAGATTGCCAGTTTACAGAACAGGTTCAAAGTTAGAATCCATGTTAAGACTAGTATTTGTAGTCTTTGTCAGTTCCAGATTAGGTGAGATTACATTACTTCAAAAATCATGTTAGATTAATGATCATTGGTTACAGAAATGTTAAGTTATGCTAAGTGGTACACATTGTAGATTACCTACCCCACTCAAGTAAAAGTATAGACAGTAGAGTAAAAGTATTAGATGAATTATTAAGTTGAATTACTCAAAGGCATCCCAATAAAAAAATAGTACATTTCTAATTCCCAAGAAGATTTAGTGACTTTGATTTTTTTTACTGCCAGCCGACACTTTTGAATTTACTGTTTTTTACTTTGTATTTAAAAAAGGCAAATAAGCTATCTAAAAATTATATTATTTTCGAAGTTTTATATTTTATTAATTTATTTTGTTTAAAATACACAAGCTTGGTAAAAAATACCAGTTTATGATAAAAATTAAAGTGATACATTACTATATGGTTACACATGCAAATATAATCAGCGTTCTTAAGTATATTTATTAAATTAATAGATTTTAACATTAATAAACAAAATTGTGGAGCATAGAAAGAAAAGAGGACTTACGAGAATTCAATACTTTGAAATATCAATGGGAACTTTTAATAAAAGTGGTTTTTTTAAAGGTACAAAATAATCAAGCAAAAAAAAGTTATTAATATGTAATATAGAACATGCCTTTTTTCTCTAATATTTCAAACAATATGAACAATTTTGAATTTGATCACAAATGCTTCTGACTACAAATATAACTAATTCATCAATTACAAATGCTTTTTTATTTTTAATACGATTTGTAACAAATATTAATCCTTGCAATAACAAACAACCATGAAAACTATATAAAATATAATTTTTCTTTAATACACATTTTTGTTTAATAAACTTCTTAACGATTGCAGGATATGTGTTTGTGGAATATCTTAAAACGTTGTGGAAATGCATCGAATGCCTCCCATTGGACACCTGGTCAGCCACAGTGGATGCCATGTTCCGTGTCCATTATCATCAAGTATTTATCTATACTGCTCCAGCTGTTTGGAAGTACATTGGTCTGCTCGTGGTGGATGTGATCAACGCTTTGCAGTGGATTTCATGCAGTCTCCTCATCACTTTCTTATCACTTATTTTAACAGTGCAGTTTAGGAATTTCAACAGTCACCTGGAGGCTTTCAAACTGCAGGTAAAACTATTAAGATTTTTACTGTTTGTACATATTATAGGTATATGTTCGTTATGCGTTTTATAGTTTTTAAACGTGTTAACAATAGGTATCATCAATGAAGAAATAAGAATCGTTCAGCCTATTTGAATCAATATTTGGACGGTGACTTGATTTGAGGCCCTTTTGTGAGAGGTATTCATCATGAATTGGGAGGCACTAGTGCATCGCAGGCATAGTGGGTGATCAGCAACGTAGCAATTTAAATTGGCTGAATTTTTGCCATAAGGCTGCCTTTCTTATTTAATCTGCATATGGATCATAAAATAAAGTGAGAAGTTAATCAACAGTAACACCATTAGATAAGCAGAATTTAAATAAAAATATGTCAAAAAGCACATTATATTTGAAATTAAGACTTGATTATTTTTAGTATGTTGGGTGTTGTATGACTGATAAGATACAGTACTAAGCCAATTGCCATTTTTTTTAGCATGAATTTTCCATTTTCCATTTTCATACCAATGAACAATCATAATCTCAATGAAATAAATTTGTGAGAATTCACACGGGATTTTATTCTGTAATCTTATGTTAGATAACAATTGTTAAGGGTGGGAATTTAAAACATTAAGCCATTAGAAACTATACTAACTGTTAGTAGAAGATTTCAAACAAATTCTAAACAATATCAAACAAATTCTAGTCAATGGCAACCGTCTGCCTTTCTGTAATTCAGTTAAAAATTTAGGTGTTATTTTTAACCAGAAAATGACTTGGGAAGAAGAAGTTCTTAGTGTTTGTAAAAAGTCTTCTGGTTCTATCTATTCCCTCAAACAACTTCAATACTTTCTCCCAGTAAAAACAAAGCTTCGTCTTATAAATGCACTTGTCTTCACACATTTCATCTATTGCAACTCTGTGTGCAATAACATGACTATACACAGCTTTGGCTAATAAACTTCAGGTTTGTCAAAATTATTGTATTAGATTTGTTTTTAATTAAAAATATAATGATCATATCTCTCAATACTATATTCAAAATTCCATTCTTAAATTGGCCGACCTTAGATTATTAAAAGTATTGAGTATTTTGTTTTTAGTACCTAACGATAGGAATCCTAAATACCTCTCTCAAAACTTTCAGTATAACTAAAAAAATGGTGCAAAGGAGACACGCTCAGCCTCGTCAATATTAAGTATTCCTCTTCATAGAACATGTACAGGTGGAGTTGTTGCATTTGCAACAAAAACGTTGGGAAGTAATATTGTTTTGGTATCCACATCAGATCCAACAACTGAACTAACATGCGAGATAGCTCTTTACAAGTTGGAAATAAACAAAACAGAATTACATACAATGGGAGTCTACAGGCCACCATCTGGTAACCTTGAAAATGCAATTAACATCCTGTCAGGAGAAATAGACAAAGCACCAACATCAAACTCACCAATGCTTATAATGGGCGACATAAATGTTGACGGATTGGTAAACAATGATAATAAATTGAAAGTCATTTTTTTAAATAAATTCCACAAATTTTAATTTATATAAGAGCGCTTTCGCCGGCTAAGGCATCTTCAGTTGTAATACATTATATACAGAAAACATATGTGAATAAAAATAACAAAAAAATCACATGTAAAACATTAAATACTAGTTAAATTAAATTTAAGTGGCTAAGTTTGATAAGAATTATTATGAATTAAAATATGGCTTAGAGTTTTCAATTTTCGATGATATTTCTTCTTTAATTAAAGGTAAAAATATATTACTAAAATTTAGAGACGGTTGGGAAATACATTCATCTTTCAAAACTGCCATACATGCACTTTCAATTTGGTTTCTCTTGGTCCATAAAGGTTCTTTTAAAATTACACTTGTAGAATTAAAATTGATATCATGTTTTTCATTAATAGCATGTTCAACTAATTTTGATTTTTCTGTATTTTCTTTTTTATAATTGTAAATGTGCTCGTTTATTCTTTTTGAAATTGGTCTTGAAGTTTGACCTATATACGTTTTATTGCAATCACAACATATTTGGTACAATAATCAATGCCGTAAGTTAAACATTTTTCCTAATTATATTCAGATCAAAATTAATTCAAAATCTCGTTCATCAAATACTGCTCTCATTAAAGCTAAAAAAGTTTGGTTGACAGAAGAAATTAAAAATTGGTATCAACTTAGAGACAATGTTAGTAGGTATCTCAAATGTATTCATGGATTACTTTCTAAAAGGTTACATTTTATTGAGTTTGATGTTTTTCAAAGTGAAACATTTGATATGGTTAATGATACCATACATAATGTATTTACTAAACAAGTATTAAAAATTCAGAGGCTTTGTACCATAAATAAGATATCATGCCCTTTTACTGAAACTAATTCATCATCCCCTGACACAAACCAATCAGAAACCAATCAATTTGTTGTAAATCTTTCTAAAAAAGATTTGACAGATTGTGAGTTGAACTTATTAAACAAAGGTCTTAACTTTTCTGTGTCAAATACGCACTTTTCAAATGTTGACATGGTTATGCCAATTGATTCAGCTGCTAATTTATTACCTCCTGAACACAAAGATTACTATCGTTCCTTGATCCGTAAAACATTGGAAAACTCAAAACAACCTAAAAATAACTTAACTCTTACAGAGCTGAAAGCTCTTAAATCATTAAAAACGGATGAGTCCATAGTTATTGTTCCTGCTGATAAAGGAAAAGTTACTGTCATTTTAGAAAAAGAAGATTATGATAGTAAAATTAAAAAGCTCATTGATTGTGATGAATACATTTCACTAAACAAAGATCCTACAGTTAAAATTGAAAAAGACATAAAACGTGTACTTAAAAATTACGAAAATGAAATTGGTAAACCTCTTGTTCTTAAGTTAAGTCCACAACATTCAAAACCACCTCATTTTTATGGACTACCAAAACTTCATAAGGACCTAATTCCCTTAAGGCCAATAGTTAGTTCCATAGATTCTCCATCGTACAAGTTGTCTAAATATTTGTTACCAATCATAAATCCGTTGTTTGGACAAGCTCAATCTTACATTAAAAACTCTGAAGATTTTATTACCAAAATCAAAGAAGTTACTGTTACATCCAGTGACATTATGGTTAGTTATGACGTCAATAGTCTATTTACAAATGTACCTGTCCCTGAAGCATTAAATTTGATTAAAACACTCCTAAAAAATGACAATAGTCTTAAAACAAGAACAATCCTCTCTGTCGATTGCATAATGGAACTACTCACTGTATGTGTTAACCATAATTATTTTCAAATAGAAACAAAATTTTACAATCAAGTTTCAGGTCTACCTATGGGTGGTGTACTCAGTCCTATAATTAGTAATATTTTTATGGATCATTTTGAAAACATTGTTTTTGAAGATTGGAAAAATATGAAACCCAAAATTTGGTTGAGGTATATTGATGATATCTTTTGTGTTTGGGAAGAAAAATTGAACATACAGAATGAATTTTTAACGTATATAAATAAAATAAGACCAACAATAAAATTCACTATTGAAAATGAAGTTAATGGAGAAATTCCTTTTCTGGACGTTTTAATTACTAAAACAAATGATAACAAAATTAAGACTTCTCTTTTTCACAAAAAAACTTTCAGTGGGCAGTATCTAAATTATAATTCAAACCATCCTCAACATGTTAAAATTGGTCTTGTACAAAGTTTATTTAAAAGGATTGATACATTAGCCACAGATAAGAAAGACAAAATACTTGAAGAAAAAGATACTACAGATCTGTTGATTAAAAATGATTATCCTAGAAGAATTATTGAAAAAGCAAAAAGAAAAAACAAAAGCTTTATTACAAATAAAAATTATGAACAACAGACACCTCTAACAACAGTTACGATTCCATATGTCAAAGGAATATCTGAAAAAATTCGTAAAGTTAATTCAAAATTTAACATCAGAACTGTATTTAATTCGTCCAACAATCTAAGAAGCCATTTAACTAAATTAAAACCAAAAAATAAACAACAAGAAACAAAGAATGTAATATATAAAATTGATTGTGATTGCATTAAACGTATATAGGTCAAACTTCAAGACCAATTTCAAAAAGAATAAACGAGCACATTTACAATTATAAAAAAGAAAATACAGAAAAATCAAAATTAGTTGAACATGCTATTAATGAAAAACATGATATCAATTTTAATTCTACAAGTGTAATTTTAAAAGAACCTTTATGGACCAAGAGAAACCAAATTGAAAGTGCATGTATGGCAGTTTTGAAAGATGAATGTATTTCCCAACCGTCTCTAAATTTTAGTAATATATTTTTACCTTTAATTAAAGAAGAAATATCATCGAAAATTGAAAACTCTAAGCCATATTTTAATTCATAATAATTCTTATTAAACTTAGCCACTTAAATTTAATTTAACTAGTATTTAATGTTTTACATGTGATTTTTTTGTTATTTTTATTCACATATGTTTTCTGTATATAATGTATTACAACTGAAGATGCCTTAACCGGCGAAAGCGCTCTTATATAAATTAAAATTTGTGGAATTTATTTAAAAAAATGACTTTTAATTTACAACCAAAGCAATTCCATCAAGCATATACAGCAGAAAACAATGATAAAACAAAAGCTGTGAATGAGGCTCTATCAACGTATGGCATAAGAAGACTTGAACTGCCACTGACAAGAACTAGAGAGCACAGGAAGACCTCCATAGACAACTGGTCTGTCAGACCATACAGCACAGACTTGCAGCATCAAACCGGTAACAAAAAGAAGTACACCACCAACAGAAAGGAGGAGACGTATAAATGAAGATACAGTAGCACACCTGAAGTACTTACACCAGATGTAAAACTGGGTTTCAGTAATGAAACAGTGTAGTGTAGATAGTGCTTATGACATTTTTAATATTCTAAGTTGCCTTAAATACTGCCTGCCCTTTTGTAACTATAAAAAAGAGGTCAACTCTGAAAAAGGTATGGGACTCTCATAGTAACAAACTTAAGGAAGAATACCTAAAGGCCTTAAATAAACAACTCCTAAGTGGAAAGCAAGAAGATAAAGAAGAAACAGCGAGAAGAAAAATGTCATATGACCTTTACCTAAAAAGCCTCAGAAAACAAGATTATTCCAAGTTCATAGAAAAAGCAGAAAATAAAAGCAAATCTTTGTGGAATGTAATTAACAATGAAAGGAAATCAAAGAGCTCACAAAACAATAAATTATCATTACATATAGAGGGAGAAATCATCACATGTCAAGATAAAATAGCCAACCACCTCAAGAAATTCTTTGTAACAACTGCTGAAAGGACTCTGGCTGAATATGGCTTTCAAAATAAAATAGTGCAGCTAAATATAAATAACAATACAGTAACCAGATTTAAGCTCACGGAGACAAATCATAAAGAAATAGCCACAATTGTTGACTAACTGAAAGAAAAAAACATCAGCAGGCACCGATGAGGTCACTTCTAAGCTAATAAAATCATGCAAAGAAGAAATCATTCCACCACTTGCCTACATAGCAAACAAGTCTTTTGCACAAGGATACTTCCCCAACAGCCTAAAAAGATCTAAAGTCTACCCAAAATATAAAAGCGGGTCATTTTTGGAAGCAAGTAATTATCGACCCATAGCACTAACATCAACATTCTCCAAAATATTAGAGAAGTTAGTATTAAAAAGACTACTAGAACATCTACAAGGCAATAATCTCCTTTCCCCTCACCAACATGGCTTTACAAAAGGCAAATCAACAACAACCGCAATAGTTCAGTTCATAGAAATTGGTCATTAATAAGCTGGAGCAAGGAAGTACTGTAACGGGTGTTCTCCTTGATTTCAGTAAAGCCTTCGACTGCCTGGGGCATGAACTAATTATAAAAAAGCTAGAATGCTTTGGTGTGAAGGGAAGTGAATCAGACTGGTTCAGGAGCTACCTTAATGGCAGGAAACAAGTGGTGGAACTAACGGTAAGAGACTCAAATAGAGTACACAAGATACAGTCTCAGCCCTTACCAATCACAAGAGGAGTGCCACAGGGCTTGGACCAATGCTATTCATACTTCTGACTAATGATTTCTCAAGTTCGTTACAAGATCTATGTGACATGGTTATGTATGCTGACGACTCTTATTCTTGCTGATAAACATAAAGATAACCTTGAGAATACCTCTTACGGCAATGAGTAAGTACTGCCAAACAGTACTGCCAATCTAATGACCTAATCCTCAATGAAAAGAAAACTCAACAAATTATCATTTCAACAAAGTAAGACAACTCTGAAGGACCTCTAGAAATTGAAAAACCAAACTCAGCCAAATACCTGGGCGTAACTGTGGATAACAAGCTCTCTTGGAATTCTCAAGTCGACATAGTATGCTAAAAACTTAGCTCCAGTGAATATGTCATCAAACGAATGAAGCAGATCAGCACTAAAAAAACGACAATGGTCGCATATCATGCCTTATTCGAATCAAACCTCAGATACGGTTTGATAGTCTGGGGTGGAACAGGAGTTATGAACATGCAGAAAGTTTTGGTGATACAAAAAGGAGCGATCAGAGCTTTGACAGGGCTATCACAAATGGACAGCTGCAGAGAGGCTTTTAAAGAACTACAAATACTTAAAGTAGTGTCTCTATACATACTCCAATGTACATTGCACACAGTCATCACTGATCAAACTAAACTTATTGACCAACATCAATACAACACAAGAAACAGACAAAACTTTGCTCTCCCAGTACATCACCTCAGCCTATTCGAGAAGAGGCCATCATACAGGGGAGCAAAATTCTTCAACTTGCTGCCAGAACATCTGAGGAGGCTTCCCCTGAATACCCTGAAAACAGCATTGACAGACTGGCTTCTCAAATACTCCTTCTACACTCTGGCGGAGTTCTATGACTGGAGGAATGCTGAGGACTCTCTTAACTCACAGTTGACAAGTTGAATTTGTATAATTCAACTTTTTTGTTGTATAATTTATACCTAGTATTAGTTTGTACTATTTTATGTAAAAATGTTATATTACATATTGTATTATTCTTAATTTTCGTAAAAACGTTTACTCATTCTGACTGATTTTTTAAACTGGCCACACAACTGTGTAAGTGGCCAGTCTTTTTTTCCAAACAAGAATTTTGTATTTCATGTATTTGTAAATATTGGAAAATAAATCATTTACTCATTTACTCATTTTGACTGCATATAATTTGTATGTAACTTCAAGTAACATGACTCAATCGTATTTCTCCAAGAAATCTCAATAAAGACGATTGATTGATCTTTATAGACTAATTCCTTTTCAGTTATTTCCTGCAGAGAATGGAATAAATTTTCTCCATATTTAAAGAGATATGACAGTAGGGCTCGGTTTACAGCCTCATTGAAAGCCTTTCTTTTTGAGAGGATGAGTCTGTGATGATGGCTGGGGATGGGGTCTGGGATTAGGGTGTATGAGTGAGAGAATGGTAAAATTGATAATATGTTAATAGTTCATTTAATTTATATTATTTGCTTCTTTGTAATTTCATTATTATTATTTTTCTTTAGATTAGTTCTGTATTTCCATGTTTTAGGCTTTGTTATATTTACTATTTTAAAATGAAAGGGTTAACTGTAAGAGAGGACTAAGTTCTAAGTCCTAAGTTCGCCAATTGTATAAAACACTTTTTGTACAATAAATCCATTATTATTATTAAGATTATCCAGGGAAGTATAAAAACAAAGGATAAAAAGAAAGAATGATACTATAAGACTGAAAAGAAGACTAAGTCAATGAAATGCTCAGTAGTAGCATGAAGATACAGAGTGGGAAAAATGTTTTAAGTCTCAGATTGTTTTAACTCCCCTTTTCTTTCTTTTTTTTCAGCTTTTGTCTGTTGCTTCTTATTAGTGTGAAATAGGATAAACTATCCTCAATTTGAAAGTGGCACTCTTTAATTAATTGTTCCAGCTAATGCCCAATACTTACTGGCAAGAAATGAGAGAAGCCTACAATAATCTCTCTCAACTGACAATTCTCTTGGACTCTCTCCTGAGCCCACTGATCCTGGTTACATTCATCATGGAAACACTCAACATTATCGTGTTCATATATGGAACAATCAAGTATGTACAATTGCTTTCTCTAGTCACAACTCACATAATTAATTGAGACAGTACAGAAAGCACAAGTTGATTTTTTGTCACCTAAGACATCTTTAGATTTGGATGCTTAGAGATTTCACTAAGCTGTTAAACATTTATATTGCTATATATAAGTGGTCGTCGAAAGACAACATTGGTATCAACAATTATTGATATAGAATTGCCAGTTTGCCGTATTTTACAAGAACATCAAAATGAATATGAATGCTTGTACCTTAATATTCAGTAAACACAGACTGCTACAGATAGCTTACTTCTATATGTAGCTTACTGATATCATACTGATACTGGTAGCTTACGGCTAATGACAGTTTACTGCTACTGGTAGCGGTAGCAAACTGATTCTGATATATAGATACTGCTACAGGTAAATTTGTGATTGCATACTGCAAATGTTTCAGTGTATTATTTATGGAAGAGATATTTTGTTCCTATCATCGTTTGGACAGAAGCTAATATTTAACTTTTTGCTTTAATACTAAATAATATGTATTTAAAAGGTTTACTCTGGTAAATATAGTGTTAAAAATACATATTTTTATTTTGAAATTATATGATTTACTAAACACTTTAGTTATTTAAATAAAAAAATAATATATGATTGTTTACTTGGAAAGACTAGTGGCACTCTCATGGCTCACTTCCTTGGTTCCCGGTTTTTTGCAATATAGCTCCTCCAGAGGTAAAATGTCAGGAGGCACTACTCCAAGAATTCAATAAAATCTCGAATGCCCCACACCTCCCCATTATACAGGATCTCCTACGTCAGATTGGTCGATTAAAATCTTGAAACCCACCTCTACTTACTGCTTTCCAGGTCAGCAGATCATATTTCTCGCCAGGCCATAGCGTGGCAGAGTGTTGATGGACAAAATAAGTTCCTTATTAACAATCTGTCAATACCAGGATGTGGCATTAACCTCCATTGTAGGGAATGGATACTCTTGAATCGGATCGGAACTGGCATGGGAAGATGTAATGACTGGAAGTATAAATTGGGATTGACACCAAACAATGGATCACATAGTTTCAGAGTGCACCTTGCGCTGTTTTATGGAGAGATTAGCTAACATAAATAGAATCAGTGAGGCAGGTCTTAAATGCCTTGATGGTTTGGACTTAGCTTTGTGGCGGAGATCACTTTACTTATTTATTCAATAAATATACCATCATGAATTTTGGATCTTGATTCAAATATGTATCACAGCTTTTTCAAATTAACAAATGTTAGCTGAGAACAAACCATATACTTGAGAAGAGTCTTATTTTCATATGTGAAAATATGAAAAAGTGAAACAGGTTGAAAATGATAAAATATCTCAATTAGGGTTGACAAAAATAAACTTTCTGTTTATTTAAAGTACCTTCTACATATCTTATAGTTTCATCTAAGCTACAATGAAAAGTTCACTGTAAGAGTATCTGAAATAAAAAATATGTATTTTTGAAGGAAATGTTAGGACTATAAGTTCTCTGTTACACTTTATTTTTTATTTGAGTTATATTTCATAATAATGTTAAAGAACATTTTAACTATAATATTTTAACACGATCATATTATCGACTACACCATTTACAATATTGATAATTCATTGTAAACAGAACATTGTAAACAGAACATTGTAAACAGAACATTGTAAACAGAACATTGTAAACAGAACATTGTAAACAGAACATTGTAAACAGAACAATGTAAACAGAACATTGTAAACAGAACATTGTAAATAGAATCCTTTTGTATTAGACCAAGAATTCAACCTATACTTCAGCTGGTTTATTAATAAAATAAATTTACGTTGACTAAAATAAGATATATTCACTAATTTATGAATAAACAATTTATAAGAATTAAATTATAGTTAACTACAAAATATTTCTCATATTCATTGCCGATATTCAACCTTTTGACAGTTGCAGAGAAATATTCAATACCTTAGAAATACTCACAGTAGCATCCCTATACATTGTTGAGTTAAATTTAAGTGCCCTGATTGCAAATTGCCGAAGAGATGTGACAATCATGAACATCACACAAGGCATGATGATGACTTTGATCTGCCAGCGCACAGAATTACCCTCTTCACTAAGAAGCTCTCATATGCTGGTGCAAGATTACTCAACTTACTCCCTGACAACATCAAGAATGGAAATCAAAATCCATTCCTTTCAAGGAAAGACTGACGAGTGTGCTCATACAGAAATTATTATACTCTATTGAAAAATTTGAAAGTATAGCTTCAATAAAACCTATTTTTGACTTTCATACACTGTAATAATTTTTATTTTCATTAATTGTAATATACTTTGACTTTCATGTATTAAATAAATTTTACTTTTAAAAATTTCAATAACTTTGAATCTTATATAGAACACATATACGTATGGGATACAAATAGTGAGACCAATTCATGGCTCGATGATATTGAATAAAGCATTCTGATTCTGAATTTCCTTTGTTATGAATCTGGTAAAGTTCAGTTTTGTGAGGGTAGAGGCCATTCGTGAATTTAGTTCAGTTATTGGAACTGGCCAGTTATTTGGCGGATGGCTAAATATTATAACTATTTAGACCGACCCACACAGTGTTAAAAAGACGGCTAGATCTATTCAGTAAAAAATTCCAGCAATTATCAAACCATGAGAGTGCCATTGTACGAGATACTTAATTATGCTATCACAGCCAGGTTTATTTAAATAATTTAAATAGAAATAAAATATCCAATCAATAATACATTATATTTATTAAATTTTATGATGCTAATTAGCTGGCTATGAGAATGTGCCTAGGACAGCCAATAATAGACTAAATTTAATGCAAAATGACATGAAATACTGAACAGCTAAGTCCCCATACTAGATTTAATTAGACCCTCTTCTCCCCTGCAGTTGTAATTTAGCCCAACATAACTTATAACTTCTCCCAAAATAAATTAAATGTAAAAATTTGTGAAAAAGTTGAACTTAGCCGATTTCATGGACAGTGGTCATTTTCATTCGACGAACTGCCCCAAACTCGAAATGTTCTCTTCCCCTGGAACCCTTACTGGTCAGCTGTCTCTTTGTTATCACTGTGGCGGTCGATTCACCACATTTTTACTATTATTTTTTAATGCCATTTCCTCCTTATAAGACAATTGGTTTGTAATCTATTAAAATATTTAATAAAAAATTACTTTAGTTTGTAGCAAACAACACAATAATTAATTCTCAAGCCATCATCACCAATAAAAATACAGTTCTTAATGGATAATGGTATTTAAGACCTTATTATGATAAAGCCTTGAAAGTGAGACTGAAGACTACTCTTCTCTTATAGAAAACATACATAGTTAAGCCTACTGCTTTATTAAACGGGATAAAATCATCTCAAGCTAAAGGAAGAAGCTACTAGATATTTTATCTAGTAACAATCTGAATTAGAAAAATCTTTAAATACATTGAGGATTTCAATGAGTTTATTATAAATAGTGTTAATATTGTACTGTTATGTGATATTTCTCCAAAAGTCACAATAGACTATGAATTAGCTGCATTTTTATTTGTTACATTACATTACAAAGCTGTGCTAGAGTGGTGTTGGTCAACCTTGTAACTCAGCTCTCACTTTGTCTGTGCTGTCTTCTAAGAGAGCAAGAGTCCTCTGAAAGTATTGACTGGTGCTTTTACAATGTTAATATTGTACTTTTATGTGACAGTTCTCCAAAAGACACAATAGACTATGTGTTAGCTACATTTTGCTGTGCTAGAGTGGTGTTGGTCAACCTTGTAACTCAGCTCTCCCTTCATCTGTGCTGTCTTCTAAGAGAGCAAGAGTCCTCCGAAAGTATTGACTGGTGCTTTTACAATGTTAATATTGTACTTTTATGTGACAGTTCTCCAAAAGACACAATAGACTATGTGTTAGCTGCATTTGGTTGTGCTAGAGTGGTGTTGGTCAACCTTGTAACTCAGCTCTCCGTTTGTGCCATTTTCGAAGAGAGTAAACGACCTCTGGAAGTGTTTAGATTGGTACCTTCACTCTGTTACTGCAAGGAGGTTGGTTTGGCTTACTTTTGTTTGTGATTGATATTGATAGCATTAAAGTTAAAATTAATTGCTAATAATAAGCAAGGAAAAAATTAATTCCTAGTTTAGTAATTAGTTTTAATTGAAATAATAAAACTACTGTAGAGCATAATTTTATTGTTTAACAATATTATCAGGACCGGAGTAATTCACAATTATACCAATATTAATCTGTTGAGTTAAATTAATAATTCTTAATAAAAGAACATGTATAGTTTACAAGAGTTGAAAATATGTTATATCAACGTATTAATTTATTCTTAAATATAACCTTAGTTATTATTATAAAAAATTTTAAAGTAACAATTCCTTAAGAAATAAACAAATACATTAGTTATATCAAACCTTCTATAAAATTTATAATATATGATATAAGTTTTGCTTTATTGTCCACTATTTAAATTTCTGCAGGTAGAACGACTTTATGAGCAAGTGGCTACCGATACTCTCGCATTGACCGGCTGTCAGTTCTTCTACGTCACTCGATCTGTTATATTAACTGTAAGTTCATATATGGTATTACCTTATGGCAATTATTTTATTTCCAATGATTTAATTTATTAAATTGTATTGTAAGCACAATATAATCTAGTTCTGGTTGTTATAAAATCACATGTATTCTGTTTTCCATTTTATTTAGAATGAACAAAGATTTAGTTTTGTCGCAATGACCTGTATATGTTGGGCACTCATCATTTGTCACACCTTATATGACTTCTGATATCAAAAATTGACTTTCACCAACTTTGCTTCATGTTTCACTTAGCACAATGTAAACAAATTGTTTTATTTTATTCCTTCATATATATTTCTGATAAGTTGCTTTTTTGTAAAGGTTGATTACTATAAGAATATGAATGTTAAAGGACTGGTTTAGTAATGAGTATTCTAGACTATTTTTTGAAAAATGTTTACTTCTAAGTAAAGCATCTACATTTTCATCAGTTTTTAACTCATAGATAATGCTGTATCCTGGCTCGTATTATGATACAACAAATCATCTGAAGGACATTATTTATGTAGTATTATTGTTGTTGTAGATGGTGTGCAAAATTGTGACTTACAAGGTAATGTTGCTTCAGTTCTGAGAATACAAATCTCAGACCCTCAATTCCAACAGCTCAGCTCCTGAGTATTGTGACACCTGGGTCATGCCTCGATACAACAACTATCTGAACCTGTAGTATTATTGTTGTTGTAGATGGTGAGCATGATCATGGCTTACGAGGTGGTGTTGATTTAGTTCGGAGAATACCATCCTCAAACTCTCCCTACCAACAGCTCAACTCCTGAATATTGTGACACCCGGGTCATGCCTCGATACAACACCTATCTGAACCTGTAGTATTATTGTTGTTGTAGATGGTGAGCATGATCATGACTTACGAGGTGGTGCTGATTTAGTTCGGAGAATACCATCCTCAAACTCTTCCTTCCAACAGCTCAACTCCTGAAAATTGTGACACCTGGGTTATACCTCGATACAACATCATCTGACTCTCGATACAACATCGTAGTATTGTTGTTGTAGATGGTGAGCATGATCATGACTTACGAGGTGGTGTTGATTTAGTTCGGAGAATACCATCCTCAAACTCTTCCTTCCAACAGCTCAACTCCTGAAAATTGTGACACCTGGGTCATCTCTCGATACAACATCCATCTGACTCTCGATACAACATCGTAGTATTGTTGTTGTAGATGGTGAGCACGATCGTGACTTACGAGGTGGTGTTGATTTCCTGAGTATTGTGACACCTGGGTCATGCCTCGATACAACACCTATCTGAACCTGTAGTATTATTGTTGTTGTAGATGGTGAGCATGATATGACTTACGAGGTGGTGTTGATTTAGTTCGGAGAATACCATCCTCAAACTCTTCCTTCCAACAGCTCAGCTCCTGAGTATTGTGACACCTGGGTCATCTCTCGATACAACATCCATCTGACTCTCGATACAACATCGTAGTATTGTTGTTGTAGATGGTGAGCACGATTGTGACTTACGAGGTGGTGTTGATTCAGTTCGGAGAATACCAACCTCAAACTCTCCCTACCAACAGCTCAACTCCTGAATATTGTGACACCTGGGTTATACCTCGATACAACACCCATCTGTAGAACATCATATCTATGTGGTTCTTCAAAATTTAGTATGCACTGAGAAAATGTAATTTCAACCTGCTTAGAAATCCAATTATTTTTGCAGTCATATGTCAATACAGATTGAAACTATTTATTTATCGTGTTATTTAATTTATAAATAAATTACTGATACTGTTTCTGTCAAATTTGTTTCATGCGAAAACTAAAAGGTGCTTAATTTAGTGTTTTGAATCACAATTAAGCATGTAAAAGAAAATTAAAAATTATTAACACTCACTGGGTCAACTTATACAAGAAAAATAGCTTAAGGCAATGTTAAGCTATAAAATATACTACAAAACACTATAAAACATTGCTCAATAAAGTTTAGATTACATAAAAGAATACTTATGATTTTATAAATCTTAAGAATCAATGAAATAATGTTTATTTATCTCTATTTTGAAAGTGTATTAAAATAAAATTAATGCAAGCGATCCAACTGTGTTGGACTTGAACGAATATTTTAAAGAGCTAATCAAAGGTCTGAAGACCATTGAATAAAAGAGTTAAATTATGCACCATAGTTCTTTAACCTATATATAAAATATACGTAATATTGTTGAAGAGGATTTCTGTAAAGGTCAGCTTAGTAAAAAAATTAGTTGCGTTTCATTTTTCCTATTTTTCATATTTATTGCTAATGAAGCGTGAGTCAAATTGGAGAAGAAATTGTAACAGTTCAGTGCCTGACATATCAGTTAAGATGAAGTCTTTGTATGCTTATTGTTTATTTAAAGGACAGAAAACTATGGTAATGAAAAGAAACGTCTAAATATTTGTGTTGATGTTTTAGGGATACACTTTATTTTAAAATGGTTTCTAAACTATTATCAATTTTATGATATATGTTGGTAAATTAATTTTCAATCAAAGATACTCTTTTGGATTTTTCAGACCAATAATTTTATTCAATTTACAAATTTTTATTATTGTTGATGTATAACTTATTAAATGTTAACATAGATAATTTCAGCAAACATTTAAATAAGATATTTATTATGTGTTAAACAATTAATTGCTATTTATGCATATTTTTGATGGAAACTACTTATTTTTTAAGTGTGCTGTTGCATTTTCCTAACTATTTATGAACCCAACAAACCAATGTAACAGAAAATGGATGTTGGGATTTAATGTTATGCATTGATGATAAATGTAATATTGGTAGGTTGTTCACATTATTCAATGTTTGGCATTAAGCTACAACAATATCAATCCATAATGAAGTAAGAAATTATTCCTTTTAAACAAATTATGAAATAAATGTGGAGAGCTGACCTTAATATTGGTTCAGTAATATATAAAAACTCAACACAGCTCTTCAAGTAGTATTTTGTATACCTTTTACATCTTTAGTATTTGTATTAAAAAATATAAAAACATTTTAATCTTGAGAAATTTTACGTATCATCCATAGTGATAAATTACCAATAAAACATAAGTTGTTTCACTTAAATAATTTAAAAATATTTTAACATAAAACATGTTCTCTTTATATAAAATATGGCAAATTCTTTGTCACATCCTCACCTCATTAGCTGAGATGGTCGGATACAGTAGCTTAATAATCTTGAGAGGTCTTGTTGTTGGATGAAGTGTTTGAGGGAGGTAGAGGAATGATTTAACCTTCTACCCTTTTCCCCTGGCTGATGAAATGGAAGAACAATCAGGTGGGATTATTTCTACCAATAATTTCCAGAACTGGAATGTTTTTCCACCACCTCACCATTAACTTTGAGGTCTCTTACAAAACATGTTTAGGCCATTTAAAAATCTTATTCAGTTTTCCTATTCAAATCGTCACTTCTTGTTTGTTTTGACGCTGGACACCACCGAAGAAACAGGATATTTTGGTTATGTGGTACTAAGCTATCTATCGATGTGATGTGGTATGAATCTATCATACTCATAATATGAAAGATGCTGCATCAGTTCTGTAGGAGAAAAGCCATTTCTCAAAGGTGTTTTGTTGTATGAGAGGCCTTTTCTTCCAGTTTTCACAATTTAGAATGAGCCTTTGACGGTATGGACTGTAGGGTATATTCGGACTTCCCACTGGACTGGAGGAATCAAGAACTGCTTGCTTCGAATCCAAAATGTTTGGCAACATCTTTATATTCTCTAGGGTTAATCTGACGGCGTTTATAGATACCCTGCCTTTCAAATAAGCTATCTATGACTGAAATAACAACAGAATAAGTTATCGAATTCAGTTAGAAAATTTCCAGGAATCGAGGAAAATAATGTTGTATAAGTCCTTGATTTTTAGAAAATTACAACCCATAATTGCCCACAGCTGCTCAGGAAAAATGATTGTTATAGTACTTGTTTTGATTTCTATTTATTGAACACACATGGTACCTTAATTTTGAAAATGAAATGAAAAATATCTTTATTTATGTGGTAAAGTTATGACTATTTAGTCCTCTCTACCACTTTACCACAAACATTTTGTCTTTACTTATTGAAGGACACCATATAGTTTGACTAGCAAATATCTTACACTTTGTAACGCTGTGGACTCTGTCCAAGATTGCAGATCCAAGACTCTGGGAATAACAAACCTGTCCTGTATCATTTAAACAGATTATTGGAACGTAAACGAAGCTCTGTATTTGTAATTAACAGAATTCGATAAATTTGACTATTACCAAAGATTATATAGTTCTATAATCTTTGCTATTATCATATAGATTGTATGCCCTTGATAATTTATTGAAGTTCAGTGTTTTGAGTTTATGACCCTTTACCAAATGTTCTTGGTAAACATTTACTGACGTTTTTACAATGTTATAAATTTATATATCTCTTTTATCCTGGATCAAAGCTTTAACTTAAAAAAAGAAGTCAGGAATGAAGAACTTGTTTCTTGATCGTGAAATATGTCGTTATCTAATCTGAGGAAGTGTAGGCAAAAAACAGAGTTCATTAGAATACATGTGACGTAGACTTTAGATGTTGTTTCCTTGGCTTTAGACTGTGAAACAAATGGCTTATGATCAGTTTAAGATACTAAACTTCAAACCCATTAAAGTACATTTGCAGACTTTCACATGCGTAAGACATTTCGGCCGGCATCAATGAACGAGAAATAATACATTACTCATAGGAATGGTTGTGATAACTTAATCATTGCCCAAAACTCCACCTGAATTTGAACGAAAGTCATCTTCTTCTAGTGTATTTTCAAAAACCAAAATATCAACAAGAAAATAAGTTGTTCATTATTTTAAAACAGGCTTTGAGCCCAGAAAGGATCTCAACTAGCCTCTGGTGGAAATGTTCAGAGGTGGTATTTGCCACAGGGCAATCTTTTAAAACCTAAACACATTTGCTCTATAAAACAGGTACCGGTAAGTGTTTTAAATATTGCTATATTAAAACAACTATGCTGAATGATAAAACTGATACACGAATTTTAGTCTTCACCACGTTTTCTGAATCCACCACCTCGTAAAAAACAAACCTAAAAGTAGACAAGGAAAAATCCAACAAGAATTATGTAAAATGACCACGCAATCCTAAGTTACAACCTAAAACATGACACATAAATTCAAAAAGTGAAATAAAAATAAAAATTCCACCGTAATGTATGGTTTGGGCGGTTAGGTTAATGCCACCGCACGTGTAGTGGTGGGCGGTTGAGTTAATGCTACCGTACGTTAAAACAAATTTTTTCTAACAATGTTCGAAGCGCCTGTGCAATTTGTGATACAATTCCGGCAATACATGTCTGTACCTGAATCACGGTTCAGCGCCGTCACATATTGTAAATACGATCATACACAAGAAATAAACAAGTGGTCACATTCAATTAATACTGAACTAAACGTGTTTATCCAGTTTTCCATAGGGATACAGGGCCAGAAACTTGTCAGTCCCTCCCTTTATTAGCCCAAGTCCTCAAGAATAAACGTAAATCAAATTGGTTAATTTACGGTCTCTAAGAGTAGACTTACAGATTTTCTAGACTGTGAAAAACACAGTTGGAAAACACCAAATAATATTTAGTTACAATAATTAGGAAAAATGAAATATAATTTCATATTATCAAAGAATGCTGGATGAAAAATAACTGAAACGTAAATTATGGATTGAGAATGTCACCGTAATACTGATGGAATTATGAGTTAGGTAAAGAACTTTGTTAGAAAATTTTTGATTTGTTTTATGGCCCTCACTGTTAGAATTATATAAAATAAATATTAATAGTCACCAACCCTCCTCTTTCCCACGAACTCTTCCGATGTGATTTGTCTTCTTTGGGATTTCAAGTAGAAAACGTGTTTTTGAAACGTTGTTGACTTGTTTGATTTTTTAAATTATTTTGCTTACAATTAGATGATATGACAAATCAGGTGAAGAAGATGAAGAAGAAGAGGAGATATGGAGGAAATAGGCCTGGATGGAAAATTTTCGACGAAACAATGAGAGGAGAATTGGTTTGTGAAGAGTCCCAGAGGTAGGCTATTCGGACATAGACAGAACGCGTCTGTTAACAACCTCACGAAGTCGGGTCTGAGGGGAAGAAGAAGTGTAACAAACAGAGATCACCTGAGAAAATCAAGAAAAAACAGATAGAGTGGACAAGCTACTGGACCTGTAAACTTTTCTAAGTTAAATATCAACAGAACTTAAATTAGACTAAACCAATTGATTATGTGTACACATATTTTACTACAAGTACTAGTCATGGAATACATTTGATACTTTTATAATTTTTGATAAATTCTCTTTCCAGATTTTTGATCTAATAAACACAATCAGTAACTTAAAACGTATATTATACTTTTTTCAATTTGTATGAAATTTTATCTTGATGTTATACTTGTTATTTTTAAAATATACTTATTAATTTATTTCTTATTATTTATTATTCTTCTTCTTATTATTATTTATTATTAATACTTATTTCTATTATAATACTCCTAAGGTGTTTTAACACAAAATTAACGTCATAATGCCAAGAAAGTAAAGAATTCAGGCAAGTAATTAAATTATTTTTATTGTATGTATTTTTACTGTGACTTTATCCATCTCACATTTTTACTTGTGTTTTTGTTTCCAAGTTGATAGTGAACCAACTCTGTAGAAAAATACTGCGTGATACTATTTATAAGAAACTGAATAGTTAATAAAAAATGACATTGTTTTCTTTAAATTACAATTTTAAATACAACTGTTATATTGAAAGTGGTCCAAGAAACTTGTTACTTTGGCATGTGATAGCATTAACAGGGATTTAGTATACAATACACTGATAGAATTGACAGTCTGATGTGAAACCTAAGAAGTTGTCGAGAGAACTTTCAACAATTCAATTATAGGGTTTGTTTGGGCAGATGTCCCCGGGGCGACACCTGACAACTTCCCTTTTATCTAAAGGTTGCTGATGTTCTTTCGGATTAGGTGTATGAAACATGATCTAATGCTCTAAAGGATACTTGCTCATGTACTTTGTAAGATATAACAGAATATACAGATTATGTTTAAACATAGAAACTGTATTTTAGATCTTCAATTATGTATATACTTATGCATCATACAATCTTAAATTAATCTAAAAATATACCTACTAGAAGTTATAAGAATATGAAATCAACTATGGAATATATTGAGTAATTTTCAATTTATCAAGTGATTGGTTTTAGGACGCAGTACAATTTCATTTCATATGTGTGTTTGTCATTGATGGAAAGATAATTGCAAGTTTATGAAGGGTTGGTGAAAAATGTCGATTGTGTGGAAGGGAATTAATTTCTTATACATGTGTAGGGGGGGAGACACGTCGTACAGTAAATTACTGCCCTTTTTCATACAACATTCAACTCATAATGGTCCTTCCTCATGCTCTTAAAACACCATACAACGTCTAATGGTCCTTCCTCGACTTTTCATACAACATTCAACGCATAATCGTCCTTCCCCATGCTCTTAAAACACCATACAACGTCTAATGGTCCTTCCTCGACTTTTCATACAACATTCAACGCGTAATGGTCCTTCCCCATGCTCTTCAAATATCATACAACGTCTTATGGTCCTTACATCACCATTTATACATAATTCTAGTCATAACGGACCACTTTACACTCTATAATCCGATTATCGTGTCACGTCTACGACACGTCCGTTCACACATCTATGAACACAATAGTTTATCATTTTAATTTAAACATATATAAAGGATGGTATTGTTTGCCATAACCTTAAAAGTAGTCATAAACCAGTAGATATTGATAAAGAATATGTCACAATTTTCACAAGTAAGACATTGTAATAAAAGCAGGGCAAATATTATTTGAATAATTTAGAATTCTTAATATTAGCGTGACTTAGGAAATCAGGAAACAAGTACTAAAGGAGGGATTTCATAGAGGATTTGTGATATTTCAACACAGAGGCTGTGCTAATGGAGGTATCAAGGGGACTGCATGTCGGTGGTGTTGAGCTCCACTTTCAGGATCTTCTGTCATGTTTTAAAACTTAGCATTGTGTTACAGTACAGCAACAGAAAACAGTTTAAATGAAAAACAATCTCACCCAACAATTATTTATAAAGAAGAATATAATGTATGTTTGCTTTGCTGTATATTTTATTTGAAGCTTTGTAGCGAACGTGAATAATTTATTTCTTTATCACCTAATTACAAAATTAATCACAGTGCCTAATAAAAGGAATTATGGGATTTGGTATTATTTACAAATTGTTAAAGAAATAATCACAACTGTGGGGTTAAACATATAGAATTAGTTATGAATGTATATTTTATTCCGGGTTCAAGCTATTATTAAATGGTAGAAATGTATAAGGTAGTCATTTACTGGCGATAAAGTTACTATATAGAGAACAAATACCTCCCTATAGAAATCGTAAATGATTGATTGTTTTTGTTTTACTAGTGCTGTTAACATATTATGAATAGTAATCTCGACTACTTGTAGTTTATATGTTAAGCGTAGTTTGCTGTTCAAATTGCCTTAAGATATGAATTAAAAAAAGTAATTACTGCTGGCACAGAAATTATGTGTACCCGAGTTTGAAGGTTGTTTATTTAGAAACTAAAAGGCCTACAAAAATCCAATCACGCCATTGTTCTCGTCGTTTGATTGTACGTCATAAAATATATATTTTCAAATTTTAGAGTAAGTGTTTATAATTTTCATCCCAGTTGGACTAAAAATAGTATCGGAATTTTAACTAGTTTTTACTGTGCATCAATTTTACACTTATTTACTCAAAAACCCGGCAATCTATCGCATTTATAATTTAATATGTGATTGAAAAGAACGTTTTATATACTATTTATAAATTTCAGAATTTTAACCTTTCAAGAAAAACAGTTCTTTAAACAACGTTTTCTTGGCTTCTTGAAGTCATATAAGTAATTTATAGATAACGTTGTAATTATTTTAAACTGTATGGTTAAAATACATTACTTTTCAATTTATAAGTAAATTTAGAGATTTTAAATTGTTTTAAATCAATTTGACTGGATTTATTATAGGCCTCTGTTTCTTAGTAAACAACCTCCAAACTCGAGTTCACATAATATCTGCACCGACAGTAGTAGTTTTGTTACTGATTATGAATGATAAAAAATTACTCCAGTTTGCAGGACGATTGAAGGGATTTCTCTGAGTTTAAACTCAACTCCTGTCTCTGAACTCAGATGGTTAATTAGGTAATAAACCTCAGAATTGATAATACAAGGTGTGAACCTCACTTACACCACTAGATTTGTACTAGACATTTTATTATGAGATTGATCTCAACATTCAAGGTATACCTATTCAAGACAATATCAGTGATTAGTAACTTCTCTTGTATAAGACTCATTGCCGCTTGCTAAACTGAACAAGCGTATTTAAATAAAAATGTTTTATTTAATTAAATCCATCGAAATTCCACCAAGTACCTAATAAAGAAACTGAACAAGCTAGTTGTTCAACAATTAATCTAACAAAATACGAACTTTTAGATGCATAAACCACTAAAAGTTAACATTATACCTACTAATATTATACTTAAATGAATAAGACCAATCAATAGCCTAGTCAATAAATAAGAATTTATAATTTTTATTTACACATAAATCTGTTAGTTTATTCCTAGGAATATGTTCAAATGATAAACTGTGAAATATAAAGACTTAAGAAATCCTACAGTAATGAACTTAACAAGTAGAGAAGATTGAGAGGAAAGGATCGTATTTATCTAAATTTTACATTTTTTTAAAATTTATTTCAATCATTATGATGTAATTTGGGTGAATCCACTGAGCAACCACATGATAAATTGCATCAGACTCACAATTCTCCAACACGTAGTTTAAATAACAAGATTTACAATGTATACAATGTACAATGTCAATACCTACTACCAATGACCATTCCACCCACCCATACATCGACCCACACGCACGCCTATACACATGCAGTGGTATTGACTTGTAACTGTAAATTTTTTATAAGTTTGTTAAAATAATTATAATAAGCAACATTAATAATATACAAAATAAAATCTGAACAAATAACAACCCCATACAATTGATTTAGAACCATGTACGTCTACCATCGTAAGATCCCCTGCAGAGAAACGATGGTCGTCAAAGTATAAAGGCTGTGTATCGCTGCATGAATTGACTGACTAATGACGTAATTGGTAGTTGTGTGACGTATCTCGTAATGTTGTATTTACAAATGCATCATGATAATATAAAACTACTAAAGGGATGTAAAATATTAATATTTTGAGCAAATTTTTATAATTTTTTAAAAAGTATATCTAAACTATATTAAGTATAAATTAATTGATTTATTACTATCTTTATTTTTATAGGATAACACGTTTTTAGTTCAACATTTTTACTACATATAATCTACAAGTTCTGTAGAATTCAAGATAATTCATTTGAAATAATTATCATGAACGTACAATTACGATGTAGCTGAGATATTGTAAATTAATTATTATGACTCAGTCACTCAAATTTTACTTTTCATGTTAGTAAAAGATCAAATTAAATGTTAATTGAACGTTCTAAGATACACATATCCTGAATTGTATGAATCTTTGTACACACCCTAATGAGACGGGAAGTGTATTTTTGTGAAGCTCACTAAGATAACAGGTTAATGCTGTTAAGATAACGGGAAAAAGCATTCTCCAACATTGTGTGAGCGAATTTTATTGGCTAGAATATAACATGCTTAGTACCGTAAGACTATTTTCAAGGATATGTTGATCTAATTACTTATCCTATATTATCATAGTACTTTTCTCGTGGATTAAATTCAATCAAAGTTACACAATATTCTGATTTAATCCAATAAACAATGGATCGTATAATATGTGCTTAAAGCTCATCAAATAAAAAGTTTGTCATAAAATGAAAATAATTTGCATAGTTTCGGTTAAATTTGACGTGTAATTCATTTTATTAAATTATTTATTTATAATAGTTGAATGAGCTATTTCTGTTGACTTTCAGCAAACATCAATAATTATTAGTGCCGTGATATATTCTAGACGCAATTCACCTACAGATCCGTGCTGCGGCTATTGCATAAACAAAAAGTAGTGCGGCGCTTCCCATTTCTTGCCGTGAGATTGAATTTGCAAGGAAAATCTCGTTACAGGTACGTTCTACAAACGCCAGATTTCATAACGGTTAGTTAACAGGTATTTTTGTAATTGCAAGACCTAAGTTATTTTGGTTAGTTAAATATTTACTATACTTGTTACTAACCATCCTATTTCCTTTGACTTTTATATTTATGCAAATAATTCAACTTCTATGTTCAAAAAGCTCAGTTTTAAATAAGTTTAACATAAAGATAAATATAATTATTTAACTTCTGACAACATTATATATGACCATTAGATGACAGTAGCAGCGTCTTGCATCTAATGTTACTTTTATTTATACTTCTAATGTTATATTTATACACCTGAGCTAATGTTATACATATTGAAACGTAAATATATGTTTTATTCTTAGTATGAATTCAAAAAGAAATTAAGATGATTTTGTTCGAATGTCATAAAACTTGGCCAATCCAGTATTATACGAATAATGTAAAGGTCTCATTCATATTTCATCTATTTATTCTTAAGATGCCGATATATGTTGAGAGGCTCTATTTAAAACATAACGAAGATACGTGGTATCCTCTGATGTCATGTTACGAACACTACTGTTGAAAAACCAACACATAGCCCACAAACTGACAGGAATGTAGACCACCTGGTGTAATAGTAGATTAAAAAAAATCATTTTATTAAAGAGTTATCAGCTATATAATTACTAACTAACAGGTTCGGCACGTCATCACTGGTTATATATCTTAAATAGTTTGATCTCTGAAAATATAAATAAGTATTATAAATAATTATATTGAAAAATATCAAATATAGAACTCAAATATTAAAATGAATTTAAAGTAAACAGTTCTTATGAATTCCGAATCAATCGTAGATGGTACATTTTAAAGTTTTAAAGGTGAACAATAAATTTAAATAAGTTATTATGTGCACATTTCACTAGGTTGTTGGGCTACAGGAGAAACAAGGTGGATACTGTTCTCAAGAGACAAAGTAACGATGGACTTTGTCGCCCCCAACTGTGTTACCAGTAACAGTTCCTTGAAAACACTAAAGGGAATAGCGAAGTACGACTGAAAGGCCGGTGTCAGTTTGCCAAGTAAATGTGTCAGACGTTTTATTGAATTGGGTACATAGTAGCAGTTCAAGATAACGTTAAACTTACTATTCCAACATAGTATTATGATTACTATTGGACTAACCAAGTTAAATCAGGGTCAACTGAAACTGAAAATGTGAAGGTCAACTTATTTAGTTGAATAATGGAATAATTTAATGTTTGATAAGAATGAAACATACGTTCACGAATGCCTGTTCATGTTTAGCTAGAATAATAGTTAATGTTAACTCAGAATAGGTGTTGTCAGTATGAAATAGACCTTAAAATATGTCTTAGTGTAATTTTGGTATTTGTGTCAGGATTTATAAGGCAAGGTTACCAAAAGACAATTTTGCTATTCACGTAATCATGTATTGTGGAAAGACTTAATTACTTTAATAATGTTTGAACCCTACTCATTTAGCAACATTTATATACTCTTTTGCAAAATTCCACTGGTGTAGAAAGAAAAAAAGATGAACAAATATTTATTTTTCAAAGCTTAGTAACTAAAAAAGGGCATACACATTTATGCTCATGTATGCTGAATAATTTAACAATGGAACGCCTACTATAAATGTCCTTGTATTTTTGAAACTATATTATTGATATTGCTCACACTTGGAAATGTTATTACATTTAATAAGGCAAAATTACAAAATAATATAATGAAAATCAGCAAAGTCCATGGGTTAAAGAAACTGAAACATTGAATTAAGAATAATTAAGATTTAAGGGAAGAAGGAATAGGAATGAATATTGTTGTTTGTAAGGTATTTGTTAGCATTGAATAGTTCATGATAGGTAGATTTATTTAGAGATTTCCAATGCGTTTCGACATGTATGATGACGAAAGGAGTTTGATATACATGTCGAAATGTTTTGTTTGTTTTCTAAATACTGGAAGCATTGGAAATGCCCTAATATTACCTACCTATCAGGAATGAATAAGGAAGAAGTTTCTCTTAATAAAGTATATATATAAAAAAAGTGATATCACAGTATAGACATTAATTATGATTATATGAGTGTCAAAGACACAATTAATGGTTATTAACAAAAAAATTCTCAGATCATTAAGATGTATGTGTGCAATCAAATATTTAAACATCAAAAAACGAACAATTTGTTAAAACTGTCTACTCTCCATTAAATTATTTTTATAAGGACTTGCTGTTTACAAAATCAACGCACATAAATATCCTCAAGGCTAATATGCAGATACTTTATTGTAAACAAGAAACACAAGAAACGTTCTAAAAAGTAAATTTAAATCAACCCATAGTTGTTTCGAGAAAATGAGTATTAAACTATTTAAACACATTACTTTAATATACCAAGGGTTTACGAAAAAAGTTTGGAAAAAAGAATATTTACTACATTTTACTTGATAAATATTTAAACAAGAAAGACGATTTATTAAAATGTAATTTTACGTTTAATTTAATTGTACTCTTTAACTTTAACAAAGAAAAAAAACATTTAATGATATGAAATCATTGAGGTTTCAAGCAATGGCGTTTGTTTTTCCTTTTTAAATACGCACTTAAAAAATTATTTTACTAGGTAAACTACATAATTGTGTAAATAATGTAGTTTAATTCATGGAACCAACCACTTGTAAGTAACGTACCATTGTACGTGTATGAGTGGGTGGGAGGGTCAATACCATTGTACGTGTATGGGTTGGCAGGTGGGTCACTACCACTGTACGTGTATGGGTGGGTGGGAGGGTCATTACCATTGTACGTGTATGGGTGGGTGGGTGGGTCAATACCATTGTACGTGTATGGGTGGGTGGGTGGGTCAATACCACTGTACGTGTATGGATGGGTGGGTGGGTCAATACTACTGTACGTGTATGGATGGGCTGGTGGGTCACTACCACTGTACGTGTATGGGTGGGTGGGAGGATCATTAACATTGTACGTGTATGGGTGGGTGGGAGGATCAATACCATTGTACGTGTATGGGTGGGTGGGTGGGTCAATACTACTGTACGTGTATGGGTGGGTGGGTGGGTCAATACCATTGTACGTGTATGGGTGGGTGGGTGGGTCAATACTACTGTACGTGTATGGGTGGGTGGGAGGGTCATTAACATTGTACGTGTATGGGTGGGCTGGTGGGTCACTACCACTGTACGTGTATGGGTGGGTGGGAGGGTCATTAACATTGTACGTGTATGGGTGGGTGGGAGGATCAATACCATTGTACGTGTATGGGTGGGTGGGTGGGTCAATACTACTGTACGTGTATGGGTGGGTGGGAGGGTCATTAACATTGTACGTGTATGGGTGGGTGGGAGGATCAATACCATTGTACGTGTATGGGTGGGTGGGTGGGTCAATACTACTGTACGTGTATGAGTGGGTGGGTGGGTCAATACCATTGTACGTGTATGGATGGGCTGGTGGGTCACTACCACTGTACGTGTATGGGTGGGTGGGAGGGTCATTAACATTGTACGTGTATGGGTGGGTGGGAGGATCAATACCATTGTACGTGTATGGGTGGGTGGGTGGGTCAATACTACTGTACGTGTATGGGTGGGTGGGTGGGTTAATACCATTGTACGTGTATGGATGGACTGGTGGGTCACTGCCACTGTACGTGTATGGGTGGGTGGGAGGGTCATTAACATTTTACGTGTATGGGTGGGTGGGAGGATCAATACCATTGTACGTGTATGGGTGGGTGGGTGGGTCAATACTACTGTACGTGTATGGATGGGCTGGTGGGTCACTACCACTGTACGTGTATGGGTGGGTGGGAGGATCATTAACATTGTACGTGTATGGGTGGGTGGGAGGATCAATACCATTGTACGTGTATGGGTGGGTGGGTGGGTCAATACTACTGTACGTGTATGGGTGGGTGGGTGGGTCAATACCATTGTACGTGTATGGGTGGGTGGGTGGGTCAATACTACTGTACGTGTATGGGTGGGTGGGAGGGTCATTAACATTGTACGTGTATGGGTGGGCTGGTGGGTCACTAACATTGTACGTGTATGGGTGGGTGGGAGGGTCATTAACATTGTACGTGTATGGGTGGGTGGGAGGATCAATACCATTGTACGTGTATGGGTGGGTGGGTGGGTCAATACTACTGTACGTGTATGGGTGGGTGGGAGGGTCATTAACATTGTACGTGTATGGGTGGGTGGGAGGATCAATACCATTGTACGTGTATGGGTGGGTGGGTGGGTCAATACTACTGTACGTGTATGGGTGGGTGGGTGGGTCAATACCATTGTACGTGTATGGATGGGCTGGTGGGTCACTACCACTGTACGTGTATGGGTGGGTGGGAGGGTCATTAACATTGTACGTGTATGGGTGGGTGGGAGGATCAATACCATTGTACGTGTATGGGTGGGTGGGTGGGTCAATACTACTGTACGTGTATGGGTGGGTGGGTGGGTTAATACCATTGTACGTGTATGGATGGACTGGTGGGTCACTGCCACTGTACGTGTATGGGTGGGTGGGTGGGTCATTAACATTTTACGTGTATGGGTGGGTGGGAGGATCAATACCATTGTGCGTGTATGGGTGGGTGGGTGGGTCAATACTACTGTACGTGTATGGGTGGGTCACAAGTATACAATTTGGTGACTAATGAAGATATGGAAGGAAGGTTAGCTTTTGAATCTATGCATCCAAAGATAATACCACAGGAATCAATTATGTGCTCGTATTAGCAAATTTAACCAAATTTTAGATAGAAATATATAACACATTAAATAAGCATAAATTCATTCGCATACTAAATGCCAATATATTTAACGTAACTCTTTCAATTATTTAAATGTATAGAACTATACTTCATATAAATAAATGTTATTTAAATAAAACTATACTTCGTATGAATGACATAAATAAACAGATTTTTATAGAACTGCGCATTTTTTGTTTGAATGTGCCAACCTATACTATTTTAGTGCTTGAATATAAAAAAACACCTTTGAACTTATCAATTTTAATTTTATAAACGTTTAAACTAACAATCATATATTATCGAATCTATTAACAAATATTCTTATAAGATTGTAAAGTAAATGTCATAAATGTCAGACATCCAAATGGTTACATTTCTTCAGAATTTTCGAATTACTATGATAATGGTTATAAACACTCCTTGCTGTTTAGGCTATTTAACAAAGTCAGTCGAAATGCATAAAAACAGTAGTTGAAAAACTAAATTAATGTTAAAACGCTTACCTATGATATTTCAAAATTATTGATATAATTTAACAAAGGCCAACTTTAAATGTCTTTTATGTAATTTTTTTGCCTTTTTTTGCATGTCTATTGTCCAGGATCCCTTTAATGCACTTGTGTAGATTCACACGGTCTGGTAGTTGTCAAAGGGTGTATTCATTCTTTTCTCCTTTATTTCGACTCGAATTACTTTTATTTTTTAATATAATTAAACTCTTTTATTTGTCGAAATAAATCATTAAATTAAAATAAATATAGTACACATTCGAGTTCTCAAAAAACAAACAAATGTTGTTATATCTGTGAAAATGTTAAAACATCAAGTATATTTTGAAATTGAAATATAATCTTATCAGAGAAAATGAATATTATTTTAAATGGATTTTATATTTTGTTATAATATTTTAATGCAAACCAAACAGGTATTAAAAATCAGTAAATTTTGATACATATGCATTTTGCATTGAAAAAAAGACGAGAAAATTAACATAATTATTTAATTAGTATGTATTAAATACTGCCAATTCGTAAACAAATATAGTATCTTAGAGCAAAATCAATTAAGGATTATTTACTCATGAAATCGTTAAAAAAATATTCCATGTATTAATGTAATTTGAATAATTCTTTCCACATACCACTGATAAGTAATGATAGATTATTGGTAACCATGTGGAGACCTTACAGACATATTTATTTCAAATTAACAATCAAAAAATCAAAGAAAGGTCTATAAGCATTAATAAATTGTGATAAAGATGTCATAAGATTCACGAGGAGGCAATATATTTATGTGTACCTCTGTCATTAAACTTGGTTCAATGACGACTAGTTTTCTAGATAAAGAATTTTGAAACTTAAAAAATAGCAAAAAAATTGAGCATCGTGTTCATAGGCTACATTGTCTAATCAGTTTAGTTGATTGGCATGTAATTTATTGTATTACTCCAATATTGTTATGTTTATTGTGTTAATAGTTTGATCAATACTTTTTGACATTTATATTTAATTAGATGTTTTGCATTAAAATATTAAACTGTGAGTTAGTTATTTATATATTGATAGTTATCATTGAAAGGTAATAAAAAATAATAAAGTTACTGAATTTATTATTTTGTAGATGGTGTTTCACGAGAGTAAGGAAAATGATTTAATTAAAGCAATAAAACTGCACTATTTTAGAACAAGTAATAATTCGGTTAAAATGAAACAAAGCTGGTAAATTCATCGATGGATAGAATTAGTCACATACTGCATGTACGTAATTCTACAGGCACAGCTGAACTACGAGGCAGCTAACTGCGAACCAGATGGGATGTATCGATTGGCAGCTGAAATATGATTATCAAATGTCGATGTCCACCACGATCGAGTACGCCATTGAATAATAACACAGTAGTTTAGTGAATAGTGTGTCTCGTACCAAACTGCAAGTCGAGTGGTTGAACCACACCTACAGGACTATACTAAATGTAGCATCATAAATATTATATGTTACTCAATATGACAGTGATAAAAGTTAAAAATGGTTCGATCTTCATGAAGGTCTTAAATTTAATATTAACTTTCAAACCATACAAGTAAATAAATTATTAATTACATAACGCGAGTAAGCAAATCAGTACTATGACTATTTCATTTCTATAGTATAATGCCTGAATTATAAATCATAACATTTATGTTTTGGTTGATATACCAGTTATAAATATGAAACCAACTAATATGAAAATTAAAATAACTGTAAAAATGCAATATAACGTTATTCTAATGTAGCCGTATGTCTTTTTAATATTAATACTTGTAATAGTTTAAAATAATTGTTAATATTTTATTTTCTCAACAGCATTTTAGTTTTAAGTGGAGTTATTGCATGTATGTATAATTTCATACAAAATATTTTTATCATCTCAAACCGTTATTTCGGAAAACAGGCTTACTTAAAAAAAATACTGTCTTAAGGATAAATGTTCTTTTTTGACTTAAAACATTGGCAAGTTAGAGAAATGATGATATTATATTGACAAAGATCCATGGTTTACAGGTTTAACCACTTTGTTTTTATGTATATCCAAATACAGTTTTTATGTATAGGATAAACAGATGTATATCCAATTCAAAATATATATTCAACATATTTGAAAAAAAGAAACACGCCTTCTTTGGTTTAGCCTACTGAGAATTAACAGGTTCAGGTTTTCCTTAGTTAAAGTAATGAAATTTACGAACATTTTTCATCTAGTTTAGTTGTAATATTTGCACAGTCAAACAAATAGCAAATAGACCAATGAAAAAAAGCTGAGCCGGCTTCACATACTCAATTATTTCCGCTGCAATAAACTGGTCTGAAAATAATTTTAAAATTAAAGCTTTTTTTACATATAACTGATAAGTTTTTTCAAGGAATAATATGATAATAGAATGCTATTTATTTACTAGTTCATGCTAAGTGTATACCTTGTTTCCAGACATCAAACCATTTTGTAATACCCAACGATGAGAACTTATGCAAAATAACAATTGATTGTATAAGTAATTTTAATCTACGCTTAAAAAAAAAAAAAACTTAAATAACACAATTCTGAAAGTGTTATGTGAGATGGTTCAAATGTGCACTTCGAAGATATATTGTAGTTGTCGTGTCATATGTGAACCTTACTTTTTACATTCATTAGGAAATTAGGAAAATACATTATTGGGAAAATATGATTGAAATGTGACTAAAACCTAACGATTAATTGTGTTTAGAAATACAGTATCCAATAACTACCATATGAATGCAATAAATAATACCTTTATTAAAAAAACACAAGATATTACTAGAATAACTTAAATATAGAATATTTTATTTACACTGCAAATAGATCATCATGAAAGTTTTAAATTATCATAGAGATTTTAGAAAAGGTTTAAATAGATACAACAACTAAAAGAGGTTTATAGGTAGATAGTTTGTTGGTAGGAGAAGTGTGTTTTGTAACCACAAGCTTTGAGGTTAGCTTTGCATTATTGAAGTTAGTGGTCCTTGAAATAGAATCCAACTCTTCAATTAAAGTGAACATAAACAAACATAACACTCAAAGAGGCCGAAGTTGTACTAAACTGTCTAAACGCACAAGAGTGTTTTTGTTGATGGACTTAGAATAATATTAATACAGATTTATTATGATATAAAACATTTTGACGTTTACATAACTGTTTATCACAGAGCATAAAATAACATTATTACCACGAAAATAATATTTGTTTATATGCTGCGTACTCTCTGATAAACATAAAACAACAAATCAGTATGGAGATTCATATATTTTCAGTAAAAATTCTACAGAAAGTATATACTGTAAGGCAACATGTTAAATAATAAAACTTGTAAAAACTAACTCACGGCACTATATAAAAAGCCTTTGTACAATTTAATTACAGTCGAAATTCTAGACACTAGCCTTATCTTTACACCAAGTGGCTGAATCACTTTTTGCACTGGCCAAATCAATAAAAAAAATAATTTATTTCATTGGGATACAATTATATCCTGCAAAAAATGAGTCAATGGAAACACTGAGAAAAAAAAATTTACTTAAGGTAATTAATAAAAGAATTTTGATCATTTATTAAAAATACCCCTAAATATATAAATCTCCATACTGATTTTTTTTATTATATGTTTATCAGAGAGTACGCATATGAACAAATATTATTTTCGTGGTAATAATGTTAATTTTATGCTCTGTTATAAGCAGTTATGTAAACGTAAAAATGTTTTATGTCATAATAAATCTGTATTAATATATGAGTAAATATGAGAGGTGAATAAGGGTAATGAGTATAGATAAACATGGTCATTGGTACTAATGTTAACTATAGCTTTACAAGGAAGATTTTTAAAAATATGCCAGTATCCAGGGAAACTAAGGGACTTAACAGCATGGAATCCGAACCACGTAGTATTGGTTTAATTCTCGGTTTGATTCATCATCATATTTATTTTGTTGTAGCCTATTTTATTGTTATTAGCCTATTACCTCTTAGTGATGTTATTTTCTAAATGTTGTAAAGATGTATACTATTATTAATACTTCCTCATATTGTCGATTATATTAATTATTTAAAGAATCCTGTATTTTTGTTAAGTTTTTTAACGTAACTCTTAGTAATTTTATTTTATTTCGCTAAACCTTTTGGCTCTTTATATACTAAATATAGTATGGGTTTGCAGTTGATCAACCAAAATTGCGCAGTTAAACTTAATTTTACATTATTTATTGTATATTTTGCATACATTTGTTCCACGTTGTTCCACCAGCACTTAGTGTCTATGCAATGACAGTAAGTTGTATATTTAAGCGACTAAGATGAAGATGTATATTTAAACTATACTTCTAAAATGAAGACGATCACTAGTTTTATCTCGAATAAAATGTCATAAATATTTAGTTTTATTTCATTCAAGAATTTAGTTTGAAGCGTCAATTAAAATAATTACATCAATTATGTTGTAATTTTTAAACAGTAATCAAATTTGGCAATAATGTCTTCTTCTCTCTTTTCAAAACTGGTTTCCATGGAGTACTCTACTGACTAAAAATATCTCATAAATAGAAGCGAGGGATGAATATATTTCAATATTTTGTGAGCGAGAAACGTCTTATGATGGAAAACATCAGTTCCAGTTATTCTAACAGCAACAACCACTCACACAATGGTTGATGTCAGGGAACAAGTTTTCACTGTCATCACTGCAGCTGACAGTTATATGTCACGGGAAACTGCGATCCGGGAACGGCATTCTGTAGATATATCCACTTATTTTCCCAGCTCCAATAAATAAATATTCTTCGTGAATATACTACTCTTATATTTAACTCTTATATTTTTTGTATATTAGGATTTTTATTTATTTACGTTTTTAAAATTTACTGTCCAAACATTATTCGAAGTTTGACACACGTTGGAGTGGTATTTAGTATTGAGGGCGTTTTGAGAGATTTTTAAAGCTTATTGCCTTTTCGGAGGACCAACTAACATCCACGTTAGTAGAGGAAACACTACAAAAGACGTTACCACGAACGATCACAGGGAGATGCGTTTTATAAGTAGAAAGTAATGAAAAAGAACCAACTGTACCTTTTAGAGGAGATAGTACATATCTTGGAGCGAAGAAATTGAGATGAAGAAGAGTTGAGATGACCGTAGAGATGGATCCACCAGGCCTGGGGTGTCGATGTTGTCCAGCGGTCAGTTTGTAGCACAACACATCACTGAATAGAGTTTGCCTTGAATTAAATGTGGAGTAGATTGAGAGTAGAGAGACTGAGAGACGAAAAAACACGATCACTGACTAATGAAACCAAAATTGTACACTAGAAGAGAGGTCACGGCAATCACGACGCCGAGCGAACCGTTCTGCATAGCATCATGAGTTCAACTGGGGATTTAAATTTAGGTAGACGGGTGAAGCGTGTTGACGGGGTTCACACCACCGGTTACAAGGGTTATACAGTGTCACCTGATATTTGACTTTTGGCAAGTGCATGTGCATAGAGGCCAGTAATATTATTTAAATTTGAATATTGTAACAGGTGAACATGTTATGAGTATGTGATTAACAATTTATGCTTAAGAGATTATAAACATAGATAAGAGGAACAAACTATTATATTACTGAATTATGAATTACAACTAACTATATGTACAATAACTTATACTAAGTACGGAACAAGTGGATTAAAAAAAAAAATTCTGGTAAATCATTTGGATTTGTAAGAATATATAGAAAAAATCAACAAAGATAACATGGGTGTAATTTAATGTAAATGTACTAAGTTTTATAATTTTTGGAATCCTCCTTTCTTTTCATAATAACAAGATTATATTATAAGTTTTGAACGTATTAATATTTTATTTTATGAATTTTTATTTTTGGCATTCATTTCACTCAAGGGCGAATAGTAGCATATATAGATATTAGGATAAAACTAAAATCTTCCAACAGATTATTATTAGATTTAAGTAATTTTTCTCTTGTGGATTTTTAAAAGTATGTATTTAGGGGACGAATGAAAGAAACGTTCGAGAAAGTTTAACAAGTCCTATCATCCAAAAGTGATAAATTATAAAATGTTCCAAGATTTACTTTAGCAAAATTACAGAGTATTCTGGAATTCAATGTAATACCCATTGAAAATACTTGTTATTCAAACGTTGTCAGAACCCTAAAACATACCTGTTTTGTTTTGATAACTGAATATTTTTCATAAATATTAATTACACTATAGAAAGGGGGTAGTGGGTCTATAAAAATGCGAGGTTACAGTTTTAAATGTTTCTGTGAGGTTAGAGAAAATTATTATTTGCAGCTTTTGTTTATAGTTATAACCAATATTACTATGAATATACTGTATTATAATATTTTATGAAACAATTAATACTGATTGTACCGATCATACTATATTACGTTGAAAATGTGTGAAACTCATTTACATTTTTAATAAAGAGAACACACTTTGAAAGTAGGATTTGTATGTGTTTATCGATTATATTGTATATATGGATGAGTAAAAAATATCCATAAAATAAAAATAAAAACAATTCTAACAGCCATTTACCATGTTGGCTGTTTTCTCTTTTATGTAAAAATATAAATGTAATTAAAAGTTTATATTAGTTTACATAAAGTGTAAACAGGCAACTTGGGATACGCAGTTAAAATTGTTTTTATTTCACACACGTTTCTTGCTCACCCATGTCCATACAAGAAACTTTTTTATAAAGGTATATTTTATTCATTATATATTAAGAATACTAAGATAGAAAAGGAGAATAAATAGTAGTTTTAAACTTATTCTGTAAGGTTAATAGATAACGTTTCAAATTAAAAAGTCATTGATATCTTAAAAAAATTTATTCATTGAAAACACTTCACTTACAATAATTGAAGCTAAATAGGAAATAACACAAAACTAAATTAGCAAATAAAAATACATAATGGACGTTGCTGATAAATACCTCCAGTCCAGGTGGACTCGAACCTGCGCTATCTCTACACCTAGCTCCAAGTCCTGACACCTTAGACCACTCGGCCACCAGCTCACAAAACGTATTAGGCATTAAATGTATTGCTGGCTTGGCGGATTAATGAATAAGACTTCGGACTGTGGAGTCCAAAGTCCAAGGTGCAAGTTCCCAAACAAGGTAATGGTTGGTACTTCACTCGTTGAATAAGGCTCACGCACAGGCTTCAAGGCCATGTGATCATGTGATCTGGCGAGTGAAGTCTTAAGAAAAAATTGTTTTTTTTAAATGGTTTCATATGATGGCTATTCCTGTAAACGTTAATTTATTTTTGCTACCTTGTATTATCTAATATATTTATTTACAATCGCCACTAATTATTTGCAGTAAAATAATATATCTTGAGAGGTATCAGGATTTAAAATAAATTTAAGACTAAAATGTAGTTCTACAACGAGAGTAATATGTTCAAATCTTTAAATTTACTGTTAATAAAAAAAGCGTGAAAGATTTTAATTTTAAGATTTACAAGAAATATATCTAAAACCAAATTATGATTTGAAATCACAGTTTGTGTTATGTGTACATTAGAGTAGAGAATTGAACAAACGGAACTTATTAACTCATTACTAGTACTCGATTTAATTATGAGAACAATACTAGTGGCACGATAACAGGTCATTTAAAAAGGTGACTTGTCTGGAAGTCCGTAAAAAAAAAAAAAAAAAAAAAAAAAATAATGCATTTGGCCAAAATGAAAATTCCAATTGGTCGTCCCACAGTCAGTATTTGTATAGTTGTCATTCATCTTAAAATCATTACATCACTCAACATAAGTACAAATATCTTAATAGCACACACCATTCTATATACAATTATCTCACATTCTGAACAAAATCCAGCCACCTATTCTAAAAAACTCCTCGATTTGCAGTGTACTCATTCATACTATACATTATCCTTAATTCCTAACTCATTCCTTTGAGCAATAATTAGTTTAGAGCACGTCATTGATCATTATTACTTTTGTTACTTTTCTAAGTAAGTAATCAGACTTTTTAAATTTAAAATACTTTACATACATTATAGTAGTAGTAACATGTTTCAAAATAAAAAAAACGCATTGCTTAGTATAATGTATACAATTATTATAATGTATACCATGGTCTCCAGTGATGAGGACTTTGCACGGCTACAAACTAGTCTTACAAATGTATTGGATTGGTGCGTCACTAACAACATGAAACTGAACTCTTCAAAGTGCTCCGTCATGACCTTTGGTCGTTTATACAGTATGAACCACTTCCAGTACACTCTAGATAATCAACCCCTAGGAAGAGTGTGCACGATTAAGGATCTGGGTGTTACATTTGTGTCTGACTTTACATTTAATGATCATGTTGACGACCTTTGCAGAAGAGCCTACAGAATGCTGGGTTTCATAACTAGGTCAACTCGTGGTATGACAAATCCCCTTGTCTTGAAAACTCTCTACTCTTCCTTTGTACGCCAACTCTTGGAGTATGCTAGCCCTGTCTGGCATCCCTACCATCTGGGACTTATTGAGAAACTGGAAGCTGTGCAGAGGAAGTTCATACGATTGGTGGGGGTTCGACAAGGACTGTACTACAGGGAAATCCCTCTTGCTGGACTGCAGGCTGAGCTTATTCTCCCTGATCTTCAAGTGAGACGTTGCGTCACTGATATTCTGTTCTTGACCAAACTGGTAAATGGACAGCTAGATTGCCCGGTGCTTCTGCCACAAGTGGACTTCCGTACTCCAACAGCTAGAACCCGGTCTCGTGATTTATTCAGCAGGCGCCACTACCAACCCTCCTATGAATTCCATGGTCCGCTCGCCAGAATGATGAGGCTCGGTAATAGTTTCTGTGACACGTTCGATATTTTCAATGACAGTCTAACATTTATTAGAAGATGCGTGCTCGCTGCCCCCCACCTGCCTTTATAGTTATACACTTGTTATTCGTCTATGGTTTGTGGTATAGTTATTATTTTTTATTCATAGCTTTTACACTGTAATCATTAAATTTTTTGGAATTGCTATTATTATAGATAGTTTATGTTCACTGTTATTTATTGTTTATTGTTATTTATTGTATAGCTTGTGCATATTTGCATCTCTTCATAGAAGCCGCATCTATTTTACTGTATTTATATATACATTCTTATTTTATATTCATCACTATTGGTACTACTTATTATTAGTTACACAGTTTCACTTATGATTAATTATCATGCCTAATACTAATAGTCCACTTGGATGTTTGGCTTGGCCCTTTAATTATAAGTAAGTGTTATTTCATATGTTGTAACAGGTCCACCAAATTGATAGATAAATTAATTAAAATAAATAAATAATAAAATCATTGTATAAAAGGAAAAGAATATATTTAATTTGAATAAATGAAGAAGATTAAAATTATGTTAGAGAATTGTCGTGAGTAAAACACAAGTTGGATGGACGGGGAGACAGAAATATGTCTCCTCAAACAAAACCCTTTGTTCGAAACCGGATGGGTGGGATGGTTTCTCAGAAATACGATTGTAAACAGATGGGAATGCTTGAGGGACAAGAATAAACAAGTCGGGTGGAAATTTCCACTGCAAGCCCACCAGGTCTCCAGTAACTTCAATGCACTAGACGACGTAGATGACAATGTTTGAAAGGAACCAATCAGAACGGGGACTGTAGTTTGAAATATGCCCGTAGATGTCAGCAGCAGACGGACCGAGACCGCGTGGTGTTGAAGGAAATAATAAAAAAGCCTTCAACCCAGACAATATTTGTGTCGGAAGAAAGGGAGGGGGAGAAGCCAAGTCCTACGGTTGAGAGACGCCTCTCACCCCAGTCCAAGATGCTCAGCCTAAGCTACAAGATGTTTTATTGGGTCGAACTTATAAGACCTCGTGGTCTTAACCAAATTAAACAGTAAAATCATAGTATAAAAATTTGTTTAGTGAGTTAAACCAAAGCTTCTTTTCAAGAAAAAGTTAAAGTGCGTGAAATTTTAGTAGTAAATAAAAACGTGAAATACTCGAACACGAGATATTAATCGAAGTTCATCATGCTACAGATAAGTCTAGTTTATACTTAGCTTAAGATTGTTCTTTTCAACATAATTTCACTTAACAAAGTAAATTTAAAACTTAAAATTTTACTATGATATATTAAGTAAATTTGAGAAAATGAATTTTTGAAAAATATGCAATAAAAAATAATTTTGTAAAAGAGTAACTGTCTTGATTCATTGTCTCATACAGCTTCACCAAATTACTTATACGACCCTGAAGATATTTAAGAATTATCATGCTCAAAATTAAATCAAATTAAATCAAGTTTTGTTACTATTATCTTTAAAAATAAAAAATAAATCAATGTGATGCAATAACCTCCTCAAGGTAGCACACTACAGATTTTTAACCAAATTGGTGATCAATCAAAGACACCCAATAATTTAATTTAAATCAAATTTTATTAAATTAAATAAATATTTTGAATTAATGTAACTTGATTAGTAAAATTAAGGTAACAATGTATTATGTAACATGTTTGTAATTTGGTCTTTGACCGTTGGAATGGAATAAAAATAAAAATTACTATTTCATTTCATAGTCTGAAAACTTTGAAAAGTTGTTTCCACTATATATGTCATTAATTAGAGAATGAAGAAAAATTTTACATACACACTAAAATTTTTGTGTATCCCTAATTGACGACTGTTGAACAAACTAAACATAACATTAAAAAAATACAATCAGGAAATGTAATAGGCCTATAATTTTTTAGCTGATTATATATCGTTAATTTAGAATGTGACGTTTTACTCTCATCTAACTAACTATTGATTAACATTTTATATTTAAATTGTTCAACCTTTATAATAATTTTAATTGTATGTGTTCCTTAGAAAACAATATAATGTACTCTGAGTTGAATTATCAGGGGTTTTTCATTAGCAGTAAAATATGAGAAGGCCTGAGATAAATGGGGAGGGGGAATGAGAGTACGAGATGGAAGTGAGGAAATAAATGAGGAAATGACGTGCGCCATTTCTGCTTCGTTCATACATTGAACAGCTGTTGTTGCTTGATTAGAGATAATGCTGAATGAGGAAAATAAAATCTTGATATTAAACCTTCAATTGATAAGCACTTTAAACATACAAAGCGTTACATGTTATTTTTATTTATTGATCACAATTATTTATATTGCGGCAAATATTTATTACATTACGACTTGAACTTACTATTTTTATTTTATAGTATTTTCATACAATATTTTAAATATTTACAACTTTAATTGTAGAATCTATTCATTCATAATTGGCAATGAGTAATGTAAGTTGCCGTATTCAGTATTTCAATTTTCGATTTTGTAAGTGTATAATGTCAGTGGAAAACCCCACCCTTTTAAAGTGTTATATGCATCTAAGGTGGAAGGGCGGGCCTATAAAAACGTTGAGTTTCTATATTAAACTAACCTAGAAGAAGCTCAGTTCACTAAATTCCTTGGAATATACCTCGACAGAGGTTTGACATGGAATGACCATATAAATAGTGTATGCTCTAGGTCATGAGTTATCAAACTTATCTGGTGGCATACCCCTTAACTCACATTACATACTATATCGTACCCCTAAGTTCAAACTATATATCAGGGGACGCACGCTAACTTTTCATACCAGGTATAGTCTTCTTTTCGTACCCATTGACAATACTTCACGTACCCCCAAGGTTTGGGAACCTGTGCTCTAGGTTATCATTACGCATTTATGTACTCAGGAACCTCTCTAAATCCTGCCCTATTCAGGTACTGATGACAGCATATTACGGTCTCATTTACCCTCACATTTCCTATGGACTGGTTATTTGGGGAAGTAGTGTAAATAGTGAATTCTTGAGGGTGTTTAGACTCCAAAAGAAGGCAGTCCGAATCGTTGGAAATTTAATGAGCAGAGAGTCGTACAAACCAATGATCAAACAACCCAAGCTGTTGACTCTGCCTTGCTTGTATATTCTAGAAACAATTCTATATTGTATGTCCAAATGCAACCTGATAAGGGGCAGTGGCCTACATAATTATAATACTAGAGGCAGAGATGACTACTGTAATGGGCAACAGAGAACGGTCTATCAACACCTGCCCTCGAAGTGGCTGTCAAGTAAATTAACAGCTTGCCTAAAAAAATAAAAATTGCTCCAGATTCAAAAATGTTTAAGACCCGCTTGAGAGGCATACTGTTGTGTCCCAGGCTTTTTACAGCGTCGGAGAGTTTCTATCACACGACTGGGAGACCAAGCAGGAAATAAAGGTGTAACTGATATTTCCGTTTCTGAGTGGAATTATAAGTAAATTTTCATTATTTGTTTGTTGTTGTCGAACTTGCTCTGTTGGTTGTAATTACACCTGCCTCACAACAACAGAGAGCCTGCCTGATTGTCACCAAATTCACGTACAATGTAATAAAATGTTACATTTGTATTGTAAGTTCAAATACCTAATTTGATCATCATATTAGAATCAGTTCCTTATAAAATCTATTTTAATATTATAATTTTAAATTGAAATGATTATTATTTCACTAACTAAACCAGAATGATGTGAATCCAAACGATTGATTATAAAATTTAAAACAAACTTAAAAGCAACAGGTTATTAAGTATATTAAACTATATATTGCAATTAGTCATGATTTAAAAGAGCTTTGAAATACAAAGGACGCTTAAATAAGGAGATAATGATACGAGTTTAGAAGATAGCTCTGTCTATTACAAAGAGCGTCCTTTGTATTGTGTTGTTCATTTGTAGAATTAAACGACTTTAAAAAAACATAATCTCTTTTTAAATTATTCATATGAGACTCAGTAGTAATGAGATTGATTTTGTTTCTATGAAATATGTCTTTTAGAATTTAATGTTGATGATTCATGGTTATGAACCGGAGTGAAATATTTGGAATTATAATTTGCCAGAACGATTTTTATCCTTACTACGATTCGAAGAGAGATCCATTGTTAGCCACTTAATTATGAGTGCTTTTCTAGAAGGAGGAACTGCCGTAAACTTAAGAAAATAAAGATGTTACTTTCAATAAGATTCAATATTACATTGCAGTATGTATATTAAAATGTAAAAAAAAAAAAAACTAAACAACCAATGAACTGAGATTTAAAATCGAAGTATTCAATGATAGGAGTATATTAGTACTATACAATAACTCATTATAGTTAAAAATACTGTCCTAATGAGACATTAAACTCATCATCATCATCAGTTAATCATCATTAGTCAGCAAGTCCCGGGAAACCCATCCTCGACTCTCGATTCCCCTCCTCCTTCTTAGGTTCCTGTATGTGTTGCCATGAACGATTACAGGACAATTCGTCCCACGGACATTTCGTCCCCAAAGAAAAATGCGGACATTCCGTCCCACTCTGTGGAGTGTCTACCTGGGTCGGGTTTGATAATTAGTCTCCAAATATTTCTAAACGGACACTTCGTCCCACCCTGAGAGAACCTAACCTAACCTAACCTAACCTAACCTAACCTTTTTACAACCCTTCTCTCAGGTGGGACGAAGTGTCCGTTTAGAAATATTTGGAGACTATTTATCAAACCCTACCCAGGTAGCCGTTCCACAAAGTGGGACGAAATGTCCGCATTTTTCTTGAGGGACGAAATGTCCGTGGGACGAATTGTCCGGACACCCCATGAACCACTTCGTCAAGGATCTGAGACCTCCCCCACTATTTTTTTCCTCACATGTTTCTCATATAATTTTTAGCCATAAATACTTTTTACCGAGATGTGATATTCTATTATCTTTATCTTCTTTTTATTAAACTCAAGAGATGTTTTTATTCTAGCACACTCTTCAACAACTTACTCCCTCCTTACTCCATCCGCCCAGTTCATTCTCTCCTTTTCTCACCATATCCTTTCTTCCTTTTCCTTAATTTGTCTTTTCTTCCCTTATACGAAAACAATCAATTAAAACATGTTGTCTTTTCTCTCACAACTTACTAATTTATATTTATTTATATATGTTTTAAGAAATAGTGCTGTTCATAATGATTATTAATAAAACTATTATACCCTCCAACCACCCATACACTTCCATGGTCAATGGCCTCACACCCACCATACACGTACGTTGGTGATGGCTCACCCGCCCACCCATACACGTAGGAGCGGCCGTAGCTAAGGGGCTAAGGCGTTAGTGATCTGGTAACTGATCACTAACAGATTTTGCCCTGCCGCTCCCGTGGTTCGGAAGTCACGTAAAGTCGTTGGTCCCCAAGTTAAGTGTTAGAGAGGGCTTCTTAGCCCTAACTTCGCCTGGTAAAATAAGACGAACTTTAACTTTTTAACTTTAAGTTGGTGATGGCCCTTTAACCCACCCATTTACTACCACGGCAATTGCCTTCCACCCCTTCATACACGTACGTTGGTGATGTCCCTCTCACCCACCTCTACACGTACGTTGTTGATATACAGGTTGAGGTTTATGTCCTAGCACCCCTGAATATAATTTAAACGGACTGAGATTTCAATGTGAAACCTTGACCATACCTATTATAAAATATTTAAAAAAAAATTTCAAGTTGTTAAACATTTTGTCCCCCTTTCCTAAAGGGGGGTTAAGGAGGGCAACTAAACATTTTCAAATGCAAACCCCTATCATGTAACCTCTCTCATTTTAAAGGGAATAAAAAATAAATCCAATGATATCTTTTTTTTATTTCTTCCAATACATGTCTTTAAATTCAATTTAACAGAGTAAAAGATTAATTTACAACAATAAAATCATTTACTTTCTTGTTCTGTTTTTTATTACATGAGTCAACACTAACCAAAATTCTTAAATCTCTTACCTGTTTTAATGTAGCAGTTGTTCAAACTGTTTACCTTCGGCTGTTTGACAGTTTGTAAAAATAGTAAACTTGAACTAAAATTGGATAAAATTATAAACTTATAAAAGTAAACTTACACTAAAACTTTTTTACAACCTAAACTATGTACTGATAAAATTCAAATGAGTATGACAAAAGAGAAAGTAAAAAGTAGATTGTGGAAACTGGTAAGGTAAGGACAAGGGAAATTCCAAAGCATGTTGACTCATGTATCGACAAAATATTTAATAGCTTGAAAAATTAAAAAAATGTTATAATAAGTATGGTCAAGGTCTCACATTGATATCTCATTCCTTTTAAATTATATCCAGGTGTGCCAGGACATAAAACTCACTCTGTATACATCAATATGCCTTATAACAATAAAACTACCATTTCAAATTGTATAAAGAGTTGAAACAATCAGCTGCCATCCTCATTTCTAAACACTCTTATTAGTAAACATACAGGCATACGTTATAGACCAAATGTTTAACATTTTAACAGTCATTCTTACGGATTTATAGGTTTTCTGGTGAAACTACTCGTCCTGTATTTTGTTATAATCACCTATTTTAATATAATTTAAAGTATACTAATACAAAATATAATTAATAATTTAATTAATAGGATATGAAGAATACATTAGTTCTTTACATTCCAGAAATAATGAAATTTCCGCCAAGTATTGAGATAGTTTTTAATTTCCGTTCCGAACGTAATTATGTTTGCTGCACAAATATACGATTAACGGTTAACCTTATTGTTCCTAATTTTGGATATTTTCTGAAAATTATAAGAGGCCATTTTATTTGGACGTATTTACATTAACCAAGCCTGTAAACCAAGGCTTAAGGTGGTATTTAGCCCGCCTTAATGGTGGCGCTCAAATACGTCGCAGTAATTACCTCGTTTTTTATCAATTATATAGTTGTGTTTAATACACAATAAGGCTAAATAAGTCATTAATCAATATTTTAATGATTAGTTTACTCACGGTTACACTTTTTAAAGGGAAAATACCGTAGAGATAGTTGAATAAATTTATTTAAAACTGTGAAACATATTTTAAAACATAGACATTGATCTTAATAAATCACCATTAGTTGTATAGAATAATATAACGTACATTAGAGCTAACAATGTTTACTCAGTTAATTTTTCAATTTTGGTGATTTACAGTATCACTACTTAATTTATAGAGGTATTTATATTTTACCTTTAATTTCATTTAACATGAATGAATTTACATTGAATACATGTTAATCATTCTCAAAGGAGAGGCATTCTTCATAGTAGGCCTAGATGAAAATAAATTTAGAAAATAAATACTATCCCATATGCTAACTAAGTAATACGAAATTCTTTTAGTATATTGTTTCTTAAACCTTTTTAACCCTGTTTAATACACCTTTATTCACCTCAAATTTCAATAAAGAAATTACAAAAATCAAATAAACCGCAATTTTTAATGGATACAACCCGAATATGATTACAAGAATGATAAATAAGAAAATAGTTTTTTAATTAGCATAATACGTGTACGTGTAGATATATACACAGTACAAGTAAACGTCACACAACACAAATTTATTAAAATATAAGCAAAAAGTGCACAAAAATATATCACAATACAAGTACAAAATGCAAAAATATTATGGTGATCGATTACAGTGAACCACGCTCACCTTCCTCAGATCAGAGGGATTCACAGAAGAAATCACTTTGTGAATGATCACCATAATATTTGTGCATCTTGTACTTGTATTGTAATATATTTTAGCATTTTGTGCTTATATTGTAATAAATTTATGTTGTATGACGTTTACTTGTACTGTCTAAATAAGAAAAGACAACAAATTGAAAAAACAAAACCGAACAATACTATTACCCAAAAAAGAAAAGTCTGTTTAGAGAAGTGTTAGACATGGATATTTTTCAAAGGTAGTGAAAAAAAGTTTTAAGAAACACCCTAATGTAAATTCATCGTTTAAATGTACATCAAAATTAAAATATTTACTTGGACATCCAAAAGACAAAATTAAAAATGAAGAAAAGTAAAATTAAAAAAAGTTGTCTATTTCTACTAGGTGAAAAGGAGGCTAAGAAGTTCTCTCTTACACTTAACCTGGGTACCAACGGCTTGGTCACCCATCCAAGGAACGGCCACACTCGATGTTACTTGAGGTTGTTAACTTACAATAATGTCATAACCTTCCGATTACGGCCACTTGATACATTAGTTTTTAGATTTTTACAGAGCTGAAGCAGTTTAATCTCACTTTTAAACGGCTGCGTTATATATTTATCTTTATAACAAACAAACTAGAGGTATATGTGTCAAAATAAAATAGGAGTTTGCCTTGAAACAAAAAAATTGCAACATTTCAAAATATGAAACTTAAAGATATTTCTTACTCTGTTTTAACTCCGCAATATACAGCAATTTATTTAACTCCACAATATACAGCAATATAAATAAAGCAATATATTTAACTCCGCAATATACAGCAATATATTTAATTCCACAATATACAGCAATATATTTAACTCCGCAATATACAGCAATATATTTAACTCCACAATATACAGCAATATATTTAACTCCACAATATACAGCGATATATTTAACTCTGCAATATACAGCAATATATTTAACTCTGCAATATACAGCAATATATTTAACTACGCAATATACAGCAATATATTTAACTCCGCAATATAAGTAAATGTTTATTTATATAGAACAAACACACCTTGGGAGTGATGAACGCGCCAACGTCACATGAACTTCTTACAACCAATTAGTGGGCACTTCCACATAGTCTTGACATATTGTAACTGTGAACTTGCTTCGACTCTAGTGTTATATAACAGCAATACATTTTAACAACAATACAATTATTAAAGAGCCACACAATATGACAAAATATATGTTGAATCTAAACTTTTATTTATTAAATTCAGGAATTATTTCTATATAAACTTAGTTATAATACATCGTATACAAATTGCTTTTACTTTAAGTTAAATGTAATTTTAGGTAAAATATAGAAAGAGGAAATTTTGTTGTTAAAGTTCATAGCATCATGTAGAATAATAAAAGCAAGATTTTTAGAAACTGAATAATAGGTTTCAAAACTTATAAACAAACTATATGATCAGTTATTTTTATCTTTACGGTTTTTATGTCATACAACCATGTTGATTAAATATGCTTACCTATAATATTTCAAAAGTCTGTTAGTATAATTTAGTGTGTCTTAAACAAAACTTTCTTTCTCATTGTTCCATAAAACATTTGACAAACTGTGACAGAAACTCTGACAACCACTCTCTAACACATAAATCATTACTAAGTTCTTTACTCCATTTTTTAACGTTTCTGTTGAGTCATTAGGTTGCAGGACTGTTTATCCTATTTAAGGAAGTACAATGACTAATTAATTAAGCACACAGTATTTTCCTTCAAAAGTAAAAGATACACTCTTAACTAATATAATATTGTTGTTTTTGATTAGAACCGTTAGGAGAGTATTTTAGAAGAAGAGCCTCACTAACCTTGTGAATATTGATGCTGACTATGCAACACAAGTCTTTCTGTAGGGTAGGTTTACTAAACACTCTCTCACCACTCATTTTGAAAGTATTAACTCTTATAAATTTGATTTAAATTGGTATATATCAATATTTCTAGTTAAAAAATAAATATAAATGAAAATAGTAGAGGGTTAAAATGATTTTCCTTCAGAGCAAAATCTAACACACATAGCCACCTTAACACAGCTTCATTAACATAAAGAGTAATATCTTATCTCTCACTGAATGAGCACAGGGGGAACTGTTGTGATAAACTGATCCATTATAAGAATATTTTCTTCAACGTCAAATGACTGATGTCAATCCATATTTCCATTTCGAATAAATAAGTATCCCTACGTCAAAAACGATTTAGTTGAATTTAGTCACAGAGAAGGAAAATTGTCTGTGTTCTAGCCCCTGTGATGGAGGATAATCCCACTACGGGACTTTCTGGAAGGACAATAAGAGTTCTATTTCTTTATTTGGTACTTGGTGGGATTTCGATGGGTTTAAATGAAACATTTTTAGTGATTCCACAGTTTTTTAATTTTTGATTAATGCATTTTCGCCAGTTATGGCATCTTCAGATTGTTTTTAAATTTTAACTACTTATCCATCAAGGTTATTTAATATTTACAAATTATATATTTTATAACATATGTTTTATATTTTTTTACAATTTGGTTATTATGATCTGAAGATGCCGTAACTGGCGAAAATGCATTAATCAAAAATAAAAAAACTGTGGAATTACTAAAAATGTTTAATTTAAAAGAGTTCTATTTCGTCTATTAAATTAATAATTCAAAGGTTGTCAGTCAGCTCTTTTAGGGTGAGAAGTTTGTATGCGCTTAGCTGGGAAATATTACGAAGGGTTGGTTTACGTGATTTCAATCGACATTGCTGGCGAGGGATGTCCTGTATGATGGGGAGATGTATGTTTAAAGATATGACTGAACTCTTTGTGGAGAACCTCCTGTTGACATATCTCAAGGAGAGGGTATATTGCACGAAGCTGGGAATCATGTAAGTCCTTATGTTTATAAGCTAAAGCAATATTATCATTGTAAATGATTTTCCTGAACTGTAGCAGCGATTTTGGCAGTATACACGTTAAACAAGAGAGGAGTAAGTACATACCACTGTGGGAGACCATTCAAGAGCTGTGTGAAAGGGCTTCCCTGGCGAACCAGGGATTAATTATTCTTATTTAATCCCTTTAATTTAGTGCCAGGCCAATAATGCCAGCCGTTTATTGGCCTGGCACTGAGCTCTAGTCCCAAAGTTGCAAAATAATAAACAGGGTTGAAGGATGTATAAATTATAGTTTCAAAAATAAGTTAATAAACACAGGATTTCTTTAAGACTTTTGAGGGGTAAAACGTGTTTTAAAACTACGATTTATATCTTTGCATCAGGATATTTCTATAAATGGATATGCAGTAAAATTATGTTAAAAAATGCAAAGTTTACCCACTTATGCTCCTTTTAGACATAGAAATTCCTACCCCATTTTTACACATCTAAAAACCTTAACTGATTATCGTGGTTATATTATTCTTTACAAAGACCAAAAAAGATAACAATAAAACCCTCCCACTACCACACTGTTTTTCAACATTTAATTTTGCAGTAACTAGCTTAATTTCAGTCACGTGATGTAACCAGGTCTTAGTGCTGTCGTTATTTTAATCAATCTAGTTATATACACACATAAGAAATATGACAAATTATTATATTATTGTATAAATAAAATAAATGACACAAATTACTGGCTGTAACATTATTAGCTGAATATATTTATTATTTAATATGATTAAATTTAGGATATTACAGTACTTATTTTAATCCTTTAATCCAAGATATTTTCATAATGGTAAAATTGAGTCAAGTAATTTTGGAACAGTAAAAATACTCTACGATTTTTTTCAATACTAAGAAAACTGCACATTACTACTTTTCATAATAAAAGCTATTAATATAAGTAATAAAACTACTTGAACTAAACTTAGTTTTTTACCAGTATAAGTGAGTTTTATGTGGTGCTGTGGCAGCTAAAAACCATCGTTAATGAAGTGAAAAAATTCTTTAGTTAGAATAAACCTTTTATCAATGGCTCACCAAACTTGGCACTTTGGAGTGTGGTAATGCTGTTAGTGGCTTATCTCATAGAATTACAGTGATGCAATTAACCCCGGGTTAGCGCGCAGCCCAAAATTCTGTTTTGAAAGTTTTCATCAACTTAGTTATAGGGTTTGCTTTAGTAAGTGTCCCATACGGCCAGAGCTGCCAACTTCCCTTTTACTACAAAAGCTTGTTGATGTTTTTGTGAATTAGGTATATGAGAAGTAATGTCGACTCCTCAAGTTATTTTTATATAGTTTAAAAACTTCAAGTTAATTATCAACTTGAAGTGTATTGTTAAGTTAAACAAAGACGCTCCTGAAAAACTGAGAAGTAACAAACGTTCTGCATATACGACTACGCAAATATTGTATAAGAAAATATGAGATAGTTTGTTTTTTATTGCTACAAATAATGATAACAGCAAGCAATACAAAGTAAAAAAACATTTCCAAAATAGATGAAGCTAATAGAAACATTGGCTTATTATTTTTACAATTATTACATTATTTTTAAAATATTCACCACTAAAAAACTTTTTTGTGTGAAAGTACTAAAAAACTAGTTGATTGTGATTCAATATCTTATGACATTTTTATTTTACCAAAGGGCAAAGTCCCTTGAGAGCAATAATGTTACTACTATTGGTTGATGGAAGTATAGCCTTAAAGGAACGCTTTTCTCAGATGTTTTGTAAAGACATCAAAGGAGAGTTTCATAACAGAGATATTGATAAAACTAGGAACGCCACGTATCTATTTTGTAATTGTAGGCACATCTGTGGTGAAGCTAAGATTAATTTTGTAGCTTAAATTTTGAGTGTAAGATTTAACAAATAATTTTTATTTAAATTTTATAAATTGAATATATAATCTCAAGAATAATTATAATAATTAAATATGGGTGGCTATTTAAAAATATTGTTTACATTTTTAATACGAAATATTGGTTGAATGTTAACTTCTTAAGACTTTTTCTTAGTAAAATGCTATCGGTAGAATGTTTTTTATTACTTACTGAAAGAAGCAGAAAAAAACCTGCAATCACACACTATTGATAGTCCATGGTAAATTTTTTGAGTAGATCCCATTTACAACCCTTAGACTGAAGGGACCTATAAAATAATGTTATAGGTACAAAGTGAAATTTATATATTTCTTAAAAAAAGGTTCGGAAATGTATTAATTAAGAAATAAGTCTACAGAGATATTTTAAGTATTGTCTATTTGGTTAAAACGACTTCTATTGATACCCAATGAGCAATTTTAATTTATTAATTCTTTGTGCCAAACGTACAATAAGATACCCAAATACATGATAGGAAGACAAAATAAAAATTCCAAAGTTCTCTTTGAACAAGATGAGAGGACCGTGTAAAAACATACATTACGACAATTATGGTGCGCAAAATATATGCTCAACGATCTATGTTATTGGAACGGTGGTAACAAATTCCTAGAGAGGCACAGGGAACGTGAGATAATTGATGAAAGGTACTGTGACGAGCACATCAAAGTATTCAGAGGACCTACTCGTTGTAGCGACAGCTTATTGGAAGGGGAGTTCACTTTGGGAACAAGATGTACAGAGTAAGTTACGTTTGAAAAGACGAGTCGTGGTTTTGAAAAATCACTCCCTGCTGCCATCCTTCTGCAGCAAAAATTAAGAGTGGCACCCAGATTGATCGAGACTGAACTGAATTTAAACCAATTTTAAACGACAAACTACGTGTTTAATTTCAACGATCAATTTTCAAAATTATAATCATAAAAACGTGATATTGACCTTTTAAGAGGAGGTTGGGGGTTACACAGGTGCTAGGAAATACACAGGCGAGTCACATCGATTATTTAACTAAACCGATCTAAATTGTGTTTTATTTGTAGTTCATTTTAGTAACAGTTAATTTTAATAATATCTGGGCATGTGGAAAATCATATAAAAACCATCCAAGTAAATTAAATTGTATGAAAAAATTGAAATATATTGTAAATTATATTAATAAAATAATTAAAACCAAATAAAAACATTGGAAACAAATTAAACAAAATAGATAAATACAGAAGACAACAATAAAATATTTCATAATTTTCTTGGACATAATTTTTGAATAATTATTTGTTAAGTAATGATTAAAAGCAAATAAACTAAAAGATACAAAATGCTTTCCTTAGATCGTAATTCCTCATGAAATAAAAAAGTTTCAGATGCATATATGACTAGCTGAAGAATCGTGTTCTAAAGTGTTAGATGCAGATATGACAAGCTGAAGAATCGTGCTCTAAAGTGTCAGATGCAGATATGACAAGCTAAAGAATCGTGCTCTAAAGTGTCACATGTAGATATGACAAGCTGAAGAATCGTGCTCTAAATTGTTATTTTCAGTATTGTGTGCGAATGAATGTTGGATATAATTTTGAAGTAACAAGCACTTACATCATTGTTTTGTTCTCGCCATGACAACCGTGCTCTAGAGTGTAACTGTCACTGACAACAGATGTTGTGTAAATTAATGGTTGTAGATATGCTTTTATAATAACTTGCACATCTTCCTTGCTTTGTTCTCACTGTGACATCCGTGATCTAGAGTGGAACTGTTACTGACGACAGATGTTGTGTGTAAATTAATGGTTGTAGATATGCTTTTATAATAGCTTGCACATCTTCCTTGCTTTGTTCTCACTGTGACATCCCCGATCTAGAGTGGAACTGTCACTAACAACAGATGTTGTGTGTAAATTAATGGTTATAGATATGCTTTTATAATAACTTGCACATCTTCCTTGCTTTGTTCTCACTGTGACATCCCCGATCTAGAGTGGAACTGTCACTGACAACAGATGTTGTGTGTGAATGAATGCTTGTTGGATATGCTTTTAAAGTAACTAGCACTTACATCCTTGCTTTTTTCTCACTGTGACAACCGTGCGAGTGGAACTTTCAAAAACAACATATGTTTGAAGATAAATTATTACGAACTCTTAAATTAAAAGAAAAAAATGTTCCTTTAAGAATTTGAGATACAAAAATGTGAAATCGTTTTAAAACTGGAGGAAACTAAAAAGAACATCACTCGTTTCTTAATCTAATCGTGCAATGAGACATAACTCTTCCTCGAAATGATCAACTGTATAAAAGAAAAACAAACATGATTAACAACGAATAAATGTTATCTTCTTTGTTTATTTATTTATTTTTTTATTATTGATTTCATTTTTCTCCGTAGATTCTTCTTTTAAATTTACCTAGGATGTATGTTTATCTGCAATACAATTTTATAATTTACGCAATTCAATATACATTTAGCTTACAATTGTTTCCCTATAACACAAAAATTGTTTGTATTTGTCTGGCAAACATTCATAATTCGAAATACAAGTATTTTTAAATGGTAATATTTAAGTTAAAATATGACCTGAGTTAACTATGGAGAGTTATTTAAAAACATCCTTTGGTAGTTTTTGGTATTTATATTGATATATTCTGATTCGGATCTTAATGAATACAATAAATGTAAAAATTTTAATATATACAATAAAATAAATATTCAAATAGCTTAAAATATCTTAATAATTCTATGGTAAATTCCTCAAATAGTTTTAAAATAACAAAACTTGGGTATTATGTGATATTTATTTAAACAAGTTTTTGTATCTACGATACAATAAGACTAAATTTAGATCAAATTTGGGTGCTTTCATCATACAAAGGTGATTGGAAAATTGATTAGTAATTTTAAAATCACTATAATACTACATGGAGTAATTTTTTTCTCGTATTTAACAGAGAGGAACACTATTTATTTAAAGTAATTAAATAATGTATTAATGAGCTATTGTAAACACAGCAACATTTCCTGAGTGGATTCGTGTTATATATAGTTAACAAATATATATTCACTTTAGTGATCCAACCTATATTCGTTCAACCGTCTATTGTTGTCTGTCCAGTCCACATACTCTATGTAAATACGACTACGAAGTCCTTTGTACACTTGAATCTGGCAGGACTAAAACAACTGACTATCACATACGTGTTCTGGGTATACATTGTTTTGTATTCAGTACAATTATTTACCTTTCAGAGCTTACTGATGTATCTGCTTAATAGGATATCTTCCAAATTAAATAAAAATCGTAAATTTGTTTAATATTTAATTATTTACCGATTTAGTTATTACATAATGCAGTGTGTGCCCGGCCATTTATGTAACAATAGTTACAGGTACATCATGTACAGGTACAGGTACCTACAGGTACCTACATGTACATCAGACAATGGTGTATGCAATGATTTTACCTATAACGAATTGATTATTGGTTAACTACACCCACTCACCCATAAACGTACAGTGGTACTGACCCAAACACTTGCCCATACACGTACAGTGGTATTGACACAACCACTTGCCCATACATGTACATTGGTACTGACCCAACCACTTGCCCATACACGTACAGTGGTATTGATCCAACCACTTGCCTATACATGTACAGTGGTATTGACCCAACCACTTTCCCATACACGTACAGTGGTACTGACCCAATCACTTGCCCATACACGTACAGTGGTATTGACCCAATCACTTTCCCATACACGTACAGTGGTATTGACCCAACTACTTTCCCATACACGTACAGTGGTACTGACCCAATCACTTGCCCATACACGTACAGTGGTATTGACCCAACTACTTTCCCATACACGTACAGTGGTATTGACCCAATCACTTGCCCATACACGTACAGTGGTATTGACCCAACTACTTTCCCATACACGTACAGTGGTACTGACCCAATCACTTGCCCATACACGTACAGTGGTATTGACCCAATCACTTTCCCATACACGTACAGTGGTACCCAACTACTTTCCCATACACGTACAGTGGTACTGACCCAATCACTTGCCCATACACGTACAGTGGTATTGACCCAATCACTTGCCCATACACGTACAGTGGTACTGACCCAATCACTTGCCCATACACGTACAGTGGTATTGATTGACCCAACCACTTGCCTATACACGTACAGTGGTATTGAAATACACGTACATTGGCATTAACCCACCCACCCGCACATACTCGTACACTCTCCCGAACACATACTCGGACCCACTAATCCGCTAATACATGTACATTGGTATTAACCCACCAACTCACCCATACACTTACATTGATATTGACCCACCCATACTCGTACATTGGAATTGACCCACTAATCCACTAATACACGTATAGTGGTATTGACCCACCAACTTGCCCATACAAGTGGCATTGAATAAAACTGTATATCTTTTCAATTTAACTATGATATACAATTCAATTTAGTATATTTTTGTACATATAATTTTATTAAAATAAGAACATGGTGGAATACTGCAGCACCAGAGACAAATTGACCGTCCACTTTTATCTTAAAAAGAACTAAAGTACACTAAAGGGAATAGTATGACTGGAAGACACGCTGTGTCACCGGGTTTAGGGTTGACACTCTGGGGAAAAAGAACTAAAGTACACCAAAGGGACTAGTATGACTGGAAGACACGCTGTGTCAGTTTACCTCACCGGGTTTAGGGTTGACACTCTGGGGAAAAAGAACTAAAGTACACCAAAGGGACTAGTATGACTGGAAGACACGCTGTGTCACCGGGTTTAGGGTTGACACTCTGGGGAAAAAGAGCGACATTATATATTTACTTCAACATGTTGATTCCGAATACAGCATTTGTATACCAATGTTTTAACACATCTTAAAAAACATAATGCATCGTATTTTATTGAAGTGAAACATAATGTTACAGTTTCAAACCTGCATCTTAACATTTATCAGTGTTTGTTTATTCACAACCACTGTACGTGTTTCAGTGGGTGGGTGGGTCATCACTACCGTACGTGTATATGGGTGGATGGTCGGGTGTGTACCATTTTAAGTGTAAGAGTGGGTGGGTAGGTCATCACTACCGTACGTGTATGGGCACGGCCGCTTTAAAGAAGGCCGTGGCGATTCATAAGTGGCAACGCCGCACTGAGGCCCAAGATTCCGGCCTCCTTCCATTTAGTAATACAGGAGAACTGTACGCGCTCCACTTTAATGTATCTGATTACTTAAAAAACTTATCAAAAGGATTATCTTGACATTGTCAAACTATATAATTCAGGGTTTCTTTATTTCTGTGGATAAATCACCTTCAAACACCGCTCTAAACTAACCTATGATGATCGTTTACTTTTGTTTATTCTAACAGATGAATGCTGTAAGGTATTTGAAAGATACTCGTATATCTTTATAATATCTGTCGTGGGAAGGGAAGATTCCTGTACCGTCTGATCTTGTGTTAAATATTTGTAAACAATTCATTGGTATTATTCAAAAACTAATATCTTATATTAATTTTACTGTCACAGAATCTAAGAAGTATTGTAAAATTGTTAAGTAGAGAAGGACTGTCTTCGGACTATGATTTGGTATTTGTAATTGGTAAAATTTGTAAACGTGGCTTACAAATGTAGGCCTAACTGTTGTTGAAAACATTAATACAAGAACTACTATTTTACCTAACAAATTATACTAAGACGACATTTTAACAAAATAAGTGAACAAAAGAAAGTAATTGTACTTTCTTAATTTATCACATGCGTTAAATAAATAAGTCTCATGTCTTTATGATATTAAAGCAATGAAAAATATATCATGCCATTAAAGTCTCTTTACAGTATATGAATGTAGAAGTTATTAATACCAACGAGCAAAAAACTGCCACTCAGGAGGTGCTGTTGTTGGAGAAAATAAACATATTCAGTATTTGGGAGTCATTGTAGGCAGGGTACAGAATTGTAAAACGCAAATACTTAAATTGAAATTAAAACTAAATATTCTATAAATAAATTTTAATATCATACAAACATGAAAAACATTCTAATTAGACTCTACTTTTCTATGGTTCACAGTGGAATTGAGTGTGGAATTTCTTGTCGTGGTTGAAATATAAATTAAATTTAAATACAATTGTTGTATAGTAGAAAATGTTTAAAAACCATCCCAAATATTTTTTAAACTATATGTTCAATATTATTTATTATTGGGTGGTTTAGGGTAGGCACCTATTTATATTTTTTATTTTAAAAAATAAGCATTCGCCCTAAACCGCCCAATATTTAGTAATAAATAATATTAAATATGTATATTTTTTTGTACTGCGTTTTTGTCTTCTATTTTGCTATAGAAAAGTAAAAGGACCTCACCTATAATAGGCCGAGTTCACCTATAATTATGAGGGTTAAAGAAGGCCGCGGCGTTCAAGTAAGCAACGCCGCTTTCCGTAACGTCCTGAGGCATAATCTCACCTATACTGTTTCAGGGGCGTACAATTGACATCCCTCCCAAAAAAGGAATCAAAATGGGAAAATAAACCCGTATTGAATTAATGTGACACTGTTGAATATAAAATGGGATTCTATTGTAATATTGAAGCTTTTCCTCCTATAGTCGAAATCCTAGAATCTTGAAATGCATAGCTTTTTTCTAAGTGTGTTAAACTAGGTTTAGGAGTTGATAGTATATTTTTGTGGATATGAGAGCATATATTAACTTGATTTATTTCTTTATTTTACATTACCACACACTGTAATGTAAAATAAAGAAGAAATGTAGTCATTTTATTAACTAAATTCTAATGTAGTTTTAACATTTTTTAATGTAACAAATTTACAACTAAAAAGTAAACATCTACCCGAATTTTATTGTATAAACAAGAGGTGATATTGTTCTATTACTAGGTTTTTTTTCATTTATTACTTTTAAGTGTTCAAAATCTGGGCCTCACCAAGTTATGCAAAACTTGTCGGGTCTGTATAATTTTACGTGTAAGAGTGGGTGGGCAGGTCGTCTCTACCATACGTGTATGGTGTATGGTCGAGTCTATGCCATTTACCATGTATGGGTGGCAGGTCGTCTCTACCGTACTTGTATGGTGGATGGTCGAGTCTGTGCCATTTACCGTGTATGGGTGGCTAAGCAGGTCATCTCTACTGTAGTGTATGGGTGGCTAAGCAGGTCATCTCTACTGTAGTGTATGGGTGGCTAAGCAGGTCATCTCTACTATAGTGTATGGTGTATGGTCGAGTCTATGCCATTTACCGTGTATGGGTGGCTAAGCAGGTCATCTCTACTGTAGTGTATGGGTGGCTAAGCAGGTCATCTCTACTATAGTGTATGGGTGGCTAAGCAGGTCCTCTACTGTAGTGTATGGTTGGCTAAGCAGGTCATCTCTACTATAGTGTATGGGTGGCTAAGCAGGTCCTCTACTGTAGTGTATGGTTGGCTAAGCAGGTCATCTCTACTATAGTGTATGGGTGGCTAAGCAGGTCCTCTACTGTAGTGTATGGTTGGCTAAGCTGGTCATCTCTACTGTAGTGTGTGGTTGGCTAAGCTGGTCATCTCTACTGTAGTGTATGGTTGGCTAAGCTGGTCATCTCTACTGTAGTGTATGGTTGGCTAAGCTGGTCATCTCTACTGTAGTGTGTGGTTGGCTAAGCTGGTCATCTCTACTGTAGTGTGTGGTTGACTAAGCTGGTCATCTCTACTGTAGTGTGTGGTTGGCTAAGCTGGTCATCTCTACTATAGTGTATGGTTGGCTAAGCAGGTCCTCTCTACTGTAGTGTGTGGGTGGCTAAGCAGGTCATCTCTACTGTAGTGTATGGGTGGCTAAGCAGGTCCTCTACTGTAGTGTATGGTTGGCTAAGCTGGTCATCTCTACTGTGGTGTATGGTTGGCTAAGCTGGTCATCTCTACTGTAGTGTATGGGTGGCTAAGCTGGTCATCTCTACTGTGGTGTATGGGTGGCTAAGCTGGTCATCTCTACTGTGGTGTATGGTTGGCTAAGCTGGTCATCTCTACTGTAGTGTGTGGTTGGCTAAGCAGGTCATCTCTACTGTAATGTGTGGGTGGCTAAGCTGGTCATCTCTACTGTAGTGTATGGGTGGCTAAGCAGGTCATCTCTACTGTAGTGTATGGTTGGCTAAGCAGGTCATCTCTACTGTAGTGTATGGTTGGCTAAGCAGGTCATCTCTACTGTAGTGTGTGGGTGGCTAAGCAGGTCATCTCTACTGTAGTGTATGGTTGGCTAAGCTGGTCATCTCTACTGTAGTGTGTGGTTGGCTAAGCTGGTCATCTCTACTGTAGTGTATGGTTGGCTAAGCAGGTCATCTCTACTGTAGTGTATGGTTGGCTAAGCTGGTCATCTCTACTGTAGTGTATGGTTGGCTAAGCAGGTCATCTCTACTGTAGTGTATGGTTGGCTAAGCTGGTCATCTCTACTGTAGTGTGTGGTTGGCTAAGCAGGTCATCTCTACTGTAGTGTGTGGTTGGCTAAGCAGGTCATCTCTACTCTAGTGTATGGTTGGCTAAGCAGGTCATCTCTACTGTAGTGTATGGTTGGCTAAGCAGGTCATCTCTACTGTAGTGTATGGTTGGCTAAGCAGGTCATCTCTACTGTAGTGTATGGTTGGCTAAGCAGGTCATCTCTACTGTAGTGTATGGGTGGCTAAGCAGGTCATCTCTACTGTAGTGTATGGTTGGCTAAGCAGGTCATCTCTACTGTAGTGTATGGTTGGCTAAGCAGGTCATCTCTACTGTAGTGTATGGTTGGCTATGCTGGTCATCTCTACTGTAGTGTATGGTGGCTAAGCAGGTCATCTCTACTGTAGTGTATGGTTGGCTAAGCAGGTCATCTCTACTGTAGTGTATGGTTGGCTAAGCAGGTCATCTCTACTGTAGTGTATGGTTGGCTAAGCAGGTCATCTCTACTGTAGTGTATGGTTGGCTAAGCAGGTCATCTCTACTGTAGTGTATGGTTGGCTAAGCAGGTCATCTCTACTGTAGTGTATGGTTGGCTAAGCAGGTCATCTCTACTGTAGTGTATGGTTGGCTAAGCAGGTCATCTCTACTGTAGTGTATGGTTGGCTAAGCAGGTCATCTCTACTGTAGTGTATGGTTGGCTAAGCAGGTCATCTCTACTGTAGTGTATGGTTGGCTAAGCTGGTCATCTCTACTGTAGTGTATGGTTGGCTAAGCAGGTCATCTCTACTGTAGTGTATGGTTGGCTAAGCAGGTCATCTCTACTGTAGTGTATGGTTGGCTAAGCAGGTCATCTCTACTGTAGTGTATGGTTGGCTAAGCAGGTCATCTCTACTGTAGTGTATGGTTGGCTAAGCAGGTCATCTCTACTGTAGTGTATGGTTGGCTAAGCAGGTCATCTCTACTGTAGTGTATGGTTGGCTAAGCAGGTCATCTCTACTGTAGTGTATGGTTGGCTAAGCAGGTCATCTCTACTGTAGTGTATGGATGGCTAAGCTGGTCATCTCTACTGTGGTGTATGGTTGGCTATGCTGGTCATCTCTACTGTAGTGTATGGTTGGCTAAGCAGGTCATCTCTACTATAGTGTATGGGTGGCTAAGCAGGTCATCTCTACTGTAGTGTATGGTTGGCTAAGCTGGTCATCTCTACTGTAGTGTATGGTTGGCTAAGCAGGTCATCTCTACTGTAGTGTATGGTTGGCTAAGCTGGTCATCTCTACTGTAGTGTATGGTTGGCTAAGCAGGCCATCTCTACTGTAGTGTATGGTTGGCTAAGCAGGTCATCTCTACTATAGTGTATGGTGGCTAAGCAGGTCATCTCTACTGTAGTGTATGGTTGGCTAAGCAGGTCATCTCTACTGTAGTGTATGGTGGCTAAGCAGGTCATCTCTACTGTAGTGTATGGGTGGCTAAGCTGGTCATCTCTACTGTAGTGTATGGATGGCTAAGCTGGTCATCTCTACTGTAGTGTATGGTTGGCTAAGCAGGTCATCTCTACTGTAGTGTATGAGTGGCTAAGCAGGTCATCTCTACTGTAGTGTATGGGTGGCTAAGCTGGTCATCTCTACTGTAGTGTATGGTTGGCTAAGCAGGTCATCTCTACTGTAGTGTATGGGTGGCTAAGCAGGTCATCTCTACTGTAGTGTATGGTTGGCTAAGCAGGTCATCTCTACTGTAGTGTATGGTTGGCTAAGCAGGTCATCTCTACTGTAGTGTATGAGTGGCTAAGCAGGTCCTCTACTGTAGTGTATGGTTGGCTAAGCAGGTCATCTCTACTGTAGTGTATGGGTGGCTAAGCAGGTCATCTCTACTGTAGTGTATGGGTGGCTAAGCAGGTCATCTCTACTGTAGTGTATGGTTGGCTAAGCAGGCCATCTCTACTGTAGTGTATGGTTGGCTAAGCAGGTCATCTCTACTGTAGTGTATGGTTGGCTAAGCAGGTCATCTCTACTGTAGTGTATGGCTGGCTATGCTGGTCATCTCTACTGTAGTGTATGGTTGGCTAAGCAGGTCATCTCTACTGTAGTGTATGGGTGGCTAAGCTGGTCATCTCTACTGTAGTGTATGGTTGGCTAAGCAGGTCATCTCTACTGTAGTGTGTGGTTGGCTAAGCAGGTCATCTCTACTGTAGTGTATGAGTGGCTAAGCAGGTCCTCTCTACTGTAGTGTATGGGTGGCTAAGCAGGTCATCTCTACTGTAATTTGTGGTTGGCTAAGCAGGTCATCTCTACTGTAGTGTATGAGTGGCTAAGCTGGTCATCTCTACTGTAGTGTATGGTTGGCTAAGCAGGTCATCTCTACTGTAGTGTATGGGTGGCTAAGCAGGTCATCTCTACTGTAGTGTGTGGTTGGCTAAGCAGGTCATCTCTACTGTAGTGTATGAGTGGCTAAGCTGGTCATCTCTACTGTAGTGTATGGTTGGCTAAGCAGGTCATCTCTACTGTAGTGTATGGGTGGCTAAGCAGGTCATCTCTACTGTAGTGTGTGGTTGGCTAAGCAGGTCATCTCTACTGTAGTGTATGGTTGGCTAAGCAGGTCATCTCTACTGTAGTGTGTGGTTGGCTAAGCAGGTCATCTCTACTGTAGTGTGTGGTTGGCTAAGCAGGTCATCTCTACTGTAGTGTATGGTTGGCTCGTTATTACCTTACCTTTGTAATGAAATGAAATGAAACGAAATGAAATGAAAAATGTCTATTGCTACTGCATGAGGTGAAGTTTATTTTATTTAAGTGCTACAAAACAGCTAATGCCTATTACATTTTAGCTCTAAAGTGAAAAAGAAACATTATATAAGAACAAAAAAAGAAATAGCAAGATCTTATTGTTAGATGAACTAAATAACACTGTTTTTTTCAGTCCTAAAAAAAAGAAAAAAGTCTTATATTCACTTCTTACAACAGAGTTTTCAAAGCCGAAACAAATGGATAAAAATGTAAAACATATGGAATTGAATAACAAAAAAAGATATAACTTAAATAAATATATTATTATAACAAACAGATTGCATTTATGTACACATAATTATATGAAACAAGGTACTGTACTAACAGAAAAGTTTAATAAAAAAAGCAAAAATAGTAAATATCCAACAATTTAACAATAACAACGTGTAAATAAATATTTGAACAAACAACAACAACAAAATAAAGACATTAGTGATTGAGGAAAAAATTAATTAGGTATACCTAAATAAATCAATTTCATAATTGTTGCAAAGCCACCACATTGCATTGAGAGGTGAGTATTAACCCAGATTGCCTCTCAATACCCACTTAACCTCAAAGTGGTGTCCTTGAGATCCACTTAATTGTGTATAAGTGGGTAGGCAGTCATCACTACTGTACGTGTTTGGGTTTGATGTTGCGTGATCACCGCCATGATGGATATATAGATATCATTAAATAAATATTATATCACGGGCAGTACAGTCTTGTGTATAAAAGGAACGTTCTTAAAAGTAGTTTAAGCGTAATCTGGTTATAAAATGTGGCTTAATTATTTTAAATAGTAAAAAATAAAATTTAAAAAAGAACATTTAAAATAAATGTTCTGTATTATGCTTGAATAGACTTTTTAAGTTTTCTACAATAATTGTAGGTCCTACCAATATATTTATAGTCTTAAGTTCCCGCAATTAGCAAACTTCTAAATCATTTTGACTCTGGTATACGAGAATTTGTGAGTAAATGGAAACGTATTGATATATGAGTACTAATCCAATTTTGCAAAAATTATCATTGTAATAAGAACTTTTAGAGTTACTGGGGTAACTTAAGGCTGGTATAAAGACATTGACCCGATTTGCAAGTAAAATTAAGTGCTAAGGTCATAGAGAGCCAACTTATAAAACAAGTTTCCCTTTCATCAACTAAGAGCGTTCGTTATTAGCGCTCGTAGCCTGTGAAACTTTCTCAAGTCTTTCTTCCATCCGCGAATATATTATTTCGATTGTTTGTTGGATATGAAAAAAATCATAATCCATTCTTTTAAAACTATCGTAAATTATGACTATAAGTTTAAAATATGAATTCTATTATTTATGAAATAAATATTTATCCAACTGAAATTATCGTATCGCCCTTTAGAAGCCCCATAAAACTGTAACCCTAATAATTTTCTTTTTATAGGTTACCAAATTGGAACTATCAATCTCTGATAATGAATTTGCCACGATCGTCAATATTGGCACATAATTTGAAATAGCATACTTAGTATTTATAGCAGTTAAGCTTTAGGGATGGCTGAGTTCTGTCAATATTTGAAATCTACGTAGACAAAGAATGCCATACATGTAATATACAATATAGAGACAACGTAAGTACAGTAACTAGAAATATTCAGTTTTTGTTTGCAAGGTAAACAGACATTTATGCTTTCATAGTTATCTAGTTGTAATTCTACAATATACACAAACTTGTAAGAATAGTTCTAGGTCAAAAAGTGGCCTATAATTCATTGTGATAGGTACTGTTACCCTCCATTAATGGGTTCTTATTTATCAGCTAATCTTAACTGACTCTTTTAATCACTATAGTACATTTTAGATACCATTGGATTTGCCTAAGGGGTAATTTATAGTCCTTATTGATCATTCTAATTCAACAGCAATGTTAAAGCACATTTAAACACTCAATTTGTATTAGACTATATTATGTAATAATATATATGTAATAATTTTGCAAAATCTTACTTACCTCCGAGCATCACTGTGTTATCCTTTCTACAACAACGGTTTGTGCTCTAAAATATTTCTGGGGAATATTTTCATGTAACTGTGGTTTCACATATTTAAGTAATACCCTGTGTAACATACTGATAAGTTTGCAATACAAGGAATGTACAGTACCTGGTTGTATGATCGAAATATCGAATTTTATCAATTGAAAATTGGCGCATGAATTGAGTTTGTAGATTCATGTTTCTAGCAATTTAGAAGCCATTCAAATGTATATACTTTTGATTGAACAGTTTATTTATTTTGAGCTTAAGTTTGGTTTCAGTAAATTCCAAGTCCACTTTTTAATATTTCTTGAGCAATTTTTATTGGTGTATGAAGTTTGATATGAATATTTTCCCTTATTGCTTAGTTAAGTTATTACTGTCTACTGGTTTTTTTGAAGGCCTATAGTATTTATATTTGAATGTAGTTAGCTGAAAAAAGTATTATTCCATGGTTTTAAATGAAATTTAAACCATATAAAACTAAGTTACTGTGTATCTCTGTTGTGTTTATGTTTTTATTAGAACACACTATTTAATGAGTCACATAAAGATTTTACTCAGGTTATACTAGATTTTTTTCTTTTGTTTTACAATTACACTTAAGTATTTAAGTGATTCTTTTTATATAACTTAATAATATTGTTTTATTACCATATTTGCTAAACATATTTATAACGTATTTACTATATTCATACATTGGCAAGATAACTTACCCATGTCATCTACACTTATTTTTACTTGCTTAGTAATCATAGAATAGCGATTTATTAAATCTATTTAATAAATAGATTTCTCAAGATTTACGCCACACGTTTGAGCATTTCTTACTCAAAGATTACTCACGTATTTTTCAAGATATAATACACCAATCCAAAAACTGAACATTAATTCCTGTACATTACGCCCAAGATTCGATAAGTAAGTTACTGTGAGACATGGGAAAACCTAACTACTAAGTTATTGGGAACTTTTAGGAACAAACTCTTGGCTTTCACACCATTCTGGGTCAACTTCAACAGTATAACTTTACGTGATTAGCCACTGATAATGTTATCACATGCAAGAGTACAAAGTTTGGTGCTCCATGCTGAAAGACGAGTTCATTGTACTTCGATGATATCTCAGTTTTTAACAAAATGACGATGATGATGAAGATGAACATGACTAAAGCGAAATTACAAAAATAACCAGAAGTGATGAGGTTATCTTTATATACTTCTTTTTCTTTCTTAGATATATGATATTTAAATACAACAAAATGTAAATGAATAAAAAGCAGTGTTTATATTGTTGAATAAGTTAATTTATGAAAATAGGAATATAAAAAATAAATAAATAAAACAATGAATAAATAACATTGAGTATATGAGCTCTGGATGGGTAGTAAAAACCGGATATCCTTTTTTTTACTTCTCTCGCACTTTCGACATGGGCCTACAGGCCTGTGCGTGTCAACTTTATTCAACGAGTGAAGTACCGACCATTTTTGTAATTTTGAATGATAATAACAGTGAACCAGTTATTGGAATTTTGAAATATACTAATGGAAAATCAATTATTGAATTAGGCTTGTTTTATTTATCTGATTAAAGCTTCTAGTTTGATGAAAAATAGTTTTAAAACTCTTCACTTCGTAACATAAAAGAAACATATCTAGACTATTATTACATAATTAAATAAGCAAGTGATTTAGAACAAATTTATTTTAATGAATGATATTCTTAAATCATAAAACAGTAATACATAATTGAAATGCGAATTTACATTAAAACGACGTAATTTCAAAAAAAATTTGATAAAAGAAAATAACAGGGAAATAACTCGTACTTTGAATAAGTCACAATTAATATAAAATAATAAAACATAAATATTTCCTTAAGTGATTATTTGAGTTAGAGGAAAACAAAGTGGCTTCGTTATAGAGAAAATATTTCCTTCGTAAGATTAAAATAATTAGAGTTTTCTGAGTATCTTTATTTTTTAGTTTCGGTTTTAAATCAGGTCTATTGTATCTACAATGAACAATTTAAAATTTTAACACGCACAATTTAAATCATATTTAGTCTACAATAAGCTTTAGTTAAAACACAACTGATTCAAACAATCAACAAAAACTCAAAAATAAAAAATTTATCATTTTAACATGGTGACAAGATAAATAACCACAGTTTAATGAGGGATGATTTAAAATGAATATACTGTCAGTATTAGTTAAATATAATATATCAATTAGCCATTCAAAATATAAACTAAAATATAGGCTACGTTGTAATGTATTACAATATCTTTATTTATTTGATGGTAATACCTATAGTTGAGATTAAGAAATATTTGGGTTAAGGTATGATATATATTTTATATAAAAATCCTGTTGTATGTTTATAATTATTACATAATTATAACGGCTTGTGTAGTAAAAATGTTTTTATGAAAGTCATAATTTGTTTTAAAAGTTTTAAAAGTATTGACGATAGAAACCATTCAAAGAAGTCTATATAGTTTTAATCAGGAAAATTTAACATATCACCTCATTCCTATGCTAATATTGAAATTAAATAATAATATGTTTTAAGTTATCTAGGCAGCTTTTTCCTATCACTAAAAATATTCTTATAAATTTAGTACCTCAAATATTTTTATTTTTTTTTTATTAAGATAAGAATAAATCAACAGTGAAATGTGTCTGTGTTAATGGTTAAAGATATAAAATGTGAATATTATGCAACGATCTTTGGATTCGTCAAACTTAAACTATCTTAATATCCTTTTGAAACCATATTTTAAGATTGATAACATCGTACAATTAATTTCTAAATACTGTAGGCTATTAATTCTGTTTGCTCCCCAAATACAACAGGTCAAAAAACATTAGTTTAATTTAAAAAATACAGGAGATTATACGTTCGTATCTATTATTGTTATTGTAAGAGACAATATACTTTTTACGAATGTCTACTTTTTATACAACAATTTCTTTTAACCAAGCTATTTTGTGCTGTTATATTTAATAGACTATTTATTTGTAAAACTAATCAAAATGTATACTGAATACAGTTTTAAGATTCCCAACCAACCGAAAAATTTATTTATGACTACTGTGCTAGACAAAAATATCTATCTACTGCGTGTCTTGCAGCTTAAAAATGGGTTATCTAAATATTATTTCTATTTGTTACATATAAATTAGACGATCTAATGTCTATCGGAGACGAATTCTGGATTTATATTGGTTAAATGTACTATTTTTAGAACTCCGTGATGAAGTTGATTTATAGTCTTCGATATTACGTGAATTGAACCTTTTTGATTGCAAAACTATTATTTTCAGTAAGTATATTGACAAATATTTCTCTAAATAGTTAAGCTAAAGCAAGAACATGGCTGAATACTGCAGCACCAGAGACATATTGACTGTCCAATTTGTACCTTGAAAAGCACTAAAGTACACTAAAGGGAATAGGGTAGTACGTCTGGAAGACACGCTGTGTCAGTTTACCAGGTAGAGGGTTGACCCTCTGGGAATGAGTTTGAAATAGGATATGACAGTTACCTCTATTTCAAAACAGTTTAATACAGATATAAGAACTTTTTATCGTAACAATATAACAAAACAACAACTTAACTTAAAACAAAAACGTAGACAAACAATGTTCATTTGCATTCCACATTACGTAAGAGGCGTGACAATGATAAAAATTTCTTTAACAAATTTGTATACTTTGTTTAATAAAGTTTTATATGGATGGACTGCACAACCAAATAAAAATTTTTTCAACGTAAAACTATTTTGGTGTGGCCATCTGTTCAAAAAAGTATAGAAGTACCATTTCATCTTAGACATTTAAATTTATTTATCTAAGGTAGTAGATCAGTCTTTATCAAATGTCTGCACTGTAATTATAGAGCGTATCATCAGTGGTAATATTTAGCTCAACTACACAAAAACACGAGTGTTACTCGTGCGTATGAGAATTGGAAAAGGAAAGAAAGTTGGATAAGTACATACCAATGAATTTTATGTGCTAACTTTGTGATTTTGCAAAAACTATATTGTAATAAAAAGCTAATACTATGGTATAATGTTGTAACACAGCTACTTAGGGGCACTAAGTCGTGAACATTGTAATGGCAGACGATATGTTCTATTCTCAACCGTCTTTACAAAGTTACAAAGACCGTGGCCACAACAAGAGTAGTGTGGAATAACCGATGGGATAATTGCTAGCATTTGGGCGTTTCGCAATGAGGGAAGTAAATATCAGGCTTGACAGTTTGCCGAAAATCAGATCAATAACGCGTGGTTTGGATTCCACACCAACTTCGTGCCTTAGTTGCTCTGACTAATGGGCTGTTAATAAATGACCCTTTCCAGTACACCTAAGTTAATCACAATTACAACACTTGGTCAAATACATTCATCATATTTGAATCACTGTCTTACTGAAAATAAGTAAATAAAATAAAACCTTTGAAATTACTAAGGTAACTTATAGACTGTATACAGACATTAACCTTCGATATGCAAGTAAAATTGACTGTAAAGTGGATTAAGGTCAAGGAAAACCAACATAAAAATTTTTTTAGCAAAAAGTTTTTAGCTTCATCAAATAAGCAAAGAACGTACATTGTACAATTTCTTGCAGGTAGATAACAATCATTACAAAATTCAATATTTCACGTAGCATTATTATGTATATTATGTTCTATCATATGTTTTACAGTTTTTATAACATGAGAATGCCAGACAATGAACACTTACACCGTCCCTTGATAAATAAACTTAGCCTTATATAATTTATTTAATGGATGTTGGATACAACTGTTCAAATTGTTAATTTTTATGAAAATATAATTAATGGTTGTATCTTGTAGATTAGAAAATTAAGAATTGTTAACTGACATATTAACACGTTGCCTTCGTTCCAATGGAACATTTTTTTTAACTTCACTCGTCAGTTCACATGGGCCTGCAGGCATGTGCGTGAACTTTTTCAGCAAGTGAAGGACCAACCGTTAGCTCAGTGGGGATTCGAACGTTGGACCTTGCCCTCCGCAGTCCGAAGCCTTAGCCATTGAGCCACCACGTGGCATTGTATGTTGTTTAGACAAACAGTATGTTGTGTAATAGACTGGAAATAATCTATTGCCGCATATTGCACGTCCCTACTAGGGCTCGGTGAATATGTGGTCTAGATTAGTTCCGGTCTACGTAACAATCTCTCAGCTCGATCACAGGGTGATAACTGGAATGAATAATGTTGTTAGATGTCTATTAGAATCTGGAATTTCAATAGTAATTGTTTGCATCATAGATTTAATTACTTTAGCATTAATCAAATTTTGTATTTTAAGCATACATTTGTTCGTAATGTTACAGAGAATCTATTTTCTATGACGTAAAGTGAAATAAGCTTTAATTTTGACTCAAATCACATTTAATGCAAATTGAAAATGTGGTTGTTTTTAAAACCCCAATTAAAAAAAATAATTAGAAATGATGAAAATAAAATTTTGACACATTCCCTTTCTATGAAAATATAGCGTGTTGGATATTGTCGTACATTGGATGGAATATCACTTATTGCCTTAGGTCCTACCATAATTAATGGCACTCCATATCTGACCAGTTCCAATTATGTGACGTTTAAAACTCAACGATATGTGTACTACACAAAGAATTATATGCAAATTTTACTTAACTGAATGTATGTAATTGAGCTTTGGTGTGTAAAAATAAGAACTGCAGGGCTATAAATACAAATTGTTATAATTTAATTCTATTTAAATTAATTAACAGCACGTGTAAGTGCTGTTAAATGTTTAAAAGTGTGGTTAGACATTCAGAATTAATTAAGTTTAGAATTGAATTTTATCTTGGAAATGTACTGCAAAAAATATAAATGACAGCAAAAAATATACTATATGACAATTTTCAAATAATGAATTATCGGATAAATTTCAAATATTGACAAGGTTTTTCATGAACACATATTATTGGGATCTACAAACACTAGATTTCTATCTTTAGAAAGTATTTGAACCTCATAGTTAGTCACTACTTTATTTACTTTATTTTATTTCTGTAAACATACCCTGCTTATATGATAGGGTAGGCTGCTATTTGCGCCTTGACAAATGCAGCTTGACGTTGAACTTAACCTCTTTGAAAGCCAGGTTTGGTCATGTTCACTCTAATGGAAGAGTTAGGTTCTACTTCAAGGACCACAACCAACCCCACTTCACAGCTAACTCAGAATGTCAGTTACTTACTACCAACGGTAAATCCATTGAACCGAACATGAACAAGTTAAAAAAAAAACTATTCAATTAATACAAAGCTTATAACTTACTTCTTATTGACCTGCTTATTTGCAAAAATCAACAATATAATTTTGTTTCCATTGTTCATGATAAAAGTTAAAAGCACCAATACATTTTCCTCAACTCACGATGGCTCACCAGGATCCTGCGATTACGTCTTAACCTTTTTTAGGTACAATAAATCGTGCAGTTTATAATAGCAAATTATCAACTGTTTATGGCATGAAATCTGCGTAGTAGATAAACAAAAAGAAGTTGGTGTTGAAATGGATAGGTGTGGATCACTTCAAAGCAATAAGTAAGCTTTATTAGAATAAATAAAATGCACATTTTCATATACTGTATGTTGATTCTGCTATTTTTACAGAACCAAAGTCAATAATCAAAACATATGACTAGTTAGATTGTTGTCAACCTTACTTATAAAGTATTCCCTTAAACCTTGCATTTGCATATCACACACTTGTGTGTGATATGCAAGTGTGTTATAGCTCCTTCCGGTCATTATAAGTACACGGGGCTTTATGAACCACTCAAAACACCGACGACCGACGTACAAAGTATGTTGTTGCTCCATCCAGTCATCATAAGTACACGGGGCTATATGAACCTCTCACCACACCGACGACCGACGTACAAAGTATGTTGTGGCTCCTTCCAGTCATCATAAGTACATGGGGCTTTATGAACCTGTCACCACACCGACGTACAATGTATGTTGTGACTCCTTCCAGTCATAAGTACATAGGGCTTTATGAACCTCTCACCACACCAACGATCGACGTACAAATTATATTGTGACTCCTTCCAGTCATCATAAGTGTATGGATGTTTATGGATCTCTAAACACACCTACGTAGAAACGTTTTTGTACCTCATTTTGGTCATCATAGGTATATTGGGCTTTATGAACCCCTCACCAAATTAATTACAGATTATGTTATAAATTCTTGCAGTCATCATAAATACACTTGAAAGTGATACTATTTAGTTATCATTCAGGCAACATTCATTGAACTAAATTCTTAAGTTGTTTGTTTTTAAGTACTTATTCGCACATTACAAAATAAGTTTTAAAATATCGTCATATTTGTTTTCCAATCATTCAGACATGAATTAGTCTTTCAATAACTATTCGTGCCAAGCAAATAATAACAGTTACGTAGATTATTACCTGTGATATCTCCAGGAAAACCGCCAATCTCAACTCTCAAGTTATATGTACATCTGAAACCAAGTTTGCTTGTACTCTTTTGTCAAACCATTTGTTTTGATAATCTATTAAAAGTCGAATACATTTTACACGATATCAGAAAACTAATGGAAGCTCTTCTCAATTTAGTAAGTGATATATTGGATTTTCCAATAAAGTAGACCGGGGTCTTTTAAAGGAAAACAAAGATCAAACATCCTTTATCAATTTTGATCGCAAAACAAAATAAGTAAGGTTTAGTTACATGTTGGCTGAGTTAAATTGAATTTGATGTAAACCTTTTGCCCTCAAAGTAGGTGTCACAAGGGACACTCTGGGAGTTGTCTTTTAGAGGGACTTGAAACTTGTGAGGTCGTACACACAGAAAACAACTAACGTATGATGCTTTTTTATATCAAGTTTGATTAAATATGTTCTCATTAATTACACAATCCCTTCTAGATCAGTATGCTAAAATTAATATTCTTTGATATCTTAAAAACATGTTTCCAAACAGGATTATACGGAGTGTCCCGAAAGTAAAGAGACAAACTTCGGGAAATAGTTATATAGGTTAAAATGAAGAGAACATTTCGAGTAATTTTTTCCTAGAACACTTGTTTACCAGATATCAGCCATTTTGTTTTTTTTCACGGAAGAATTTGAATCTCAAAGTAGGCTCAACCGATATATATGAAACTCTCTATGCATGTTAAAATAATAAAGACCTATTGTAGAAAAGAAATCAACTCGATCCAACCTAATATTTAAAAATAGCGGTCCTTTTAAATGTAAAAAGGAATTTGTAGGAAAACTTAAAAAAATAAGTGAGACACAATTGTCTATGTGTCGATTATTTTTTGTCCGATTCTATTTTTTTCATACTGACATCATTAGTAAAATTATCTAAAAACCTGTTCATAGTAATTGTTTGTATTTTTTCCGTTTTCCCGCAATTTCGGTTGAAAAATATAAAATGACCGCCATTTTGAAGTATTTCATTGGATCAAGTTGATATTTTTTACTAAAATAGGCCTTTATTATCTTAAAATGCATAGTGAGTTTCATAAAGATCGGTTGAGCCAACTAGGAGATAAGAAAATCTTTTGTTAAAAAAACAAAATGGCGGATATCTGGTAAACGAAGCGTTTTTGAAAAAAATATTACTCAAGATTTTATATTTATTTTGACCTATATAACTATTTTCCGAAGTTTGGCACTTTACTTTCGGGACACCCTGTATTGATAGATTATATCTTAAAGGAAAATTTGTCCAATAAATAATTCAGTAAGTCTACGGTTTCATTCTAATAATTACTGTAGTATTATAACTGCAACTCATGTACTTTCTTGTGTATTGTACTAGCAATTATTAACGTAGCCTCTTACTGTGCTATTTTATTGGCACAAGTGGTGCCGTGCTTTAACCCAGCGACCTGGAGACAAAGTGCTGTGTAGATTTTAGGCGATAAGTTCTATACTTGGTTGTATTAATACCAATATGGCGTCCGATCGATGGTTGCCATCGGCGTGGATACTACTAGGAAAGTCAAGGGTGTCCTTGTTGGGTGGTAGTCAGTGTCTGGACATTATATAGAGGCTTGTCAGTCAGCTGAAAATCAGAAAAATACTACGTGGTTCAGATTCTCTAGGTACCTTAGTTGTCTTGGTTATGGGGATATTAATAAATGGCCCTTTATGAGAAAAAATCGAACTCAGTGAGTAACCAGACTAAAAAGATAATCCAACTTTATATCACACTTATGTAATCATTCATATTTGCATTAAAATATGAATGATTACACATTTTCGGTCGGCTTCTCATACCTGAGAATGATCTGCTTAAGAAAACTAGTTAACATTTAGGACTGAATTTAAATGACTTAAAAATGCTACCACTTAAACACAATAGTAGACTTGTCAATTACCTTCATTGAACTTTCAAAATTACTACATGAAACAATTGAAATTGTCTGACTTGTTCAAATCAATCGATAAGTAATTAAAAGTGAATGAGATAAAATACAATAACTATACTTCTATTTTGCGTCACACACGCAAAATGTATTTAAACATTATGGTGATTGATTTCGGTAAACCACGGTTTACCTGCCTTATTTATCGGTATTCGTATTATGGTATTTATTGCATGGTATATTTAATGCAGGGTATATGTAGTAAAAGATTTTAAAGACGTTTGAAGTGAAAGCTGTTGTTTTCTTAACAGTTGGATCCTGTTGTTGAATCTGTGGACTTCTACACCATTCAGACCAGTTTTTTACGATTGAGTTGTTAGTTAGATTTTATTGATGATGTATTTTATGACTATTGATTTGATGGGCTGGAAGCCATAACTTATTATATGACTTTTTTGGGTACTGAGAATTTCAATGTTTCTCAAATGAAAATTTTGCTGTAAGGGTAGCACCATTTTAAAAACACAAAATTTAAACACAATTTAAAATAAAATTTTAATGGAGAAGACAAAACAATATATTTTACATTTAAATACGAGACGTTCTATTTTTGGAACACCCGTATCTCGTTTTTTTTAATTTAAAAAAATTTCAAATAATTTAAAATATTTTTTGGGTCAAATTTAAACCAAGCCTATGCAGTAAACCACTAAATAGTTCACATGAGTTGTGATGTTGTGAAACAAATTACTTTTGTGAGAAAAGTTCGAAGAATTAACAAATTATAATACCATGGAAATAATTGGCAGAGGATCCTAATCATATTTTGTAACAGTATCATATATGTATATAATTTATTTCTTGAACCTGACTGTTTAACAAATCAGAAAATACTTGTCGCACATTTCCATTGAGAGGGATTAAAAAAAAAATTGTGCTAGGATCACATTAAAATTGACTTAATACTTTAGCTTTAGTTTTAGGATTTTAGTTTAGTTTGGTCTTGAATATTCTAATTTTAACAAACATGAATCGTGAAAACAAATTAGAAATTTGTCAAGTTCAAAATATTCTAAAGTCTTTACATTAATGAGTTCAGCTGTTTATAAAATCTCGTTTTGATCTATTATTATATTTAGAGGTTAACTAAGAACAAAGAATATATGAGTTGGAGTATAATAAACATTTTTAAACAACTGTTATCTACCACATAACCTTACGATGCCACACAATTCATTGTTACAATAATGTAGGTACTATACATTGATGTTGCGAAGTGAAAAAACACTCAACACAATAGAATAAATGTTCCACGTGCCATAAGAGTGTCAGCTGCAGTTATTAGAACCTGAAGGCGTCTCCGGTGAAATGACGCTGTCATTGACATGTGTTGTTGTCAGAGTGGTGTTTGTTGTTAAGGAATTGAACTACTCTCCTAAATTTTTTTTATACTTATAATTTTAGATAAAAATACTACATCTGCAAACATAACTAAACACTGTTTTACTCTTTATTCGATGATATCTTTTTTTAAAGATCTTGTTCCTAATTTTTGTATCTTCTTTAAAGAATAAAATTAATATTCTTGTAGACAAAATTTTAACTATTTTTGTTCTCTTTTTGTTTAATATAAGGGTGATGACTAAGGGATCCCTTATAATTGTAAAATGGTACTCACTAATTGGAAATCATTTAAATTTGTTTTTTAACTATGTATCCCTTAATATTTGGACAGTTTTTTCATCAGCTTTAGTTTCATTATTATCTTAAGAAAGAATCACCACAATTATTACACTTGGCTCCTATAAAATAAATAATATATTAAATAGGAAAATATAATTTATTATTATTAAAATATAATATTATAATTTATTTATAAGTACTTTTGCTAATCTTGATGATGACAACGACCAATAATTTGACACCGTCAACGGAGAAAACTCTGCTCGTAACAAGTCACTCTGGTAATAAAACCCCCGTATTTCCAAGTAAACTTATTGCAACTATACACCAATATGTACTGCTCGCATTAGCTATTATTGGGAAAATATACTATTTCAATAATGAAATAATGATTTTTTGTTTTTCATTGACAAATACGAAACAATCAATTAATATTCTACGAATAACCATTGCCTCTATACCAGTTGTGTGACAGTGAAATATTAACAAAATACAACGATAACAGAGTCCAGTACGGTTACTTCAATGCCATGCTTATCTTTATCCTACAAAGCATCACTACTACCACTAATTCCAATTATCTAACAATACATTTGCCTTTAGTACGATAAATAAATCATTTTAAAGAAGAGAGAAGATAAATTATTATTAACATTGTTAGAAAAAATGTATAATAATATCAAAAATAGTCAGAAGAAGTTATATACAAATAAAATACAAATAAAAATTCAATTTGCGACTATATACAGTTTAATTATGAAACATAAAAAAGCTTTATCTAACTCGATATACCGTAAGTGGCTAGGAGTATACTTTAATCACAAGAGTTTAGACTCAAATATTGTTTAAACACTTAAATCGTTTAGTTTTTATATGAAGATAATAGATTTAAACTGGCATATTTTTTTAGATGGAAAGGCAATTAATTTAAATATTTTGGTCCTACAATGTTGAAAATTGTTTTAAAATTGATTTATTTAGTTGAGGTGTTATAAGAGACTGTCGTCTCGTGCTTTTTTTATCGTAATCCATAACACAATAATTGTCAACTATTTATATTTTATTTTTATTTTATAACATATATGTTTTTAAATAAATTTTTTAAATTGTATTCGATCAACAGTTTGTTTGAGGTGGTTAATTTAACCAATTTTATATTAAATAATATTTAAATAGTAGGTAAATTTTGTATCATTTATAAAAAAAATATTAAATGGCTATGTGTTATTACTACTACTTTCCTCATAGGATCAAACAATTTTCCTAATTCGCTCTACACAGAATAAAACACGTGTCTTGAAGGAAAGATATTCATATAAAATTGATTAGAATACATGAATAATGTTTATCAGTGTTATCTTATAGAATTCAAATATCAAAAAAATTTACTGCCAATAAAATTTACTTACTTGATTTTACACTTCTACGGAGTATATTAATCATTTAATTTTCTGTTAGGAACTTAATGAGTAAGTTCAAAACATTTCTTCTTTGTCCCTAACAATTGAGTTAAACCGATTGTTTGTTTACGTGCTCCTAAGGTTAGACAATGGTAACGTACATTGAATAATGTTGAAGAGAAACTATTCTCTTCAGACTGGTCAACCAAACTTGACACTCTAGAGGGTGACAATAACATCAGAGAATAATCAAGCGAATCAACACTGACATTCTACTGCCTGGACTGACTGACGTGAGACGTAAAAGCTTACCTGGAAAACTTTCTATCAAGTTAACTATGGAGTTAACTTAGGCGGGTGGGGTGTGGAAACTTCTCCTTTAACGTAGAGTTTAGGTTACATAATTATGTCTATAGATATATAGGAATAACACGCCTTGCGTCCGGGGAAATTAAACCAAGTAATCTGTTCTGGAGTAAAATATACATTTTATTGTGATTCAGCATTTAATTACAGTAATAAATTGAATAAAAAACAAGTTATGAGTCATAAAATTTTTATAGAACCTATTTACATTACTGTATTTATGTTTGTTTTTTTATGTGTGAATAATGACATAAATGACATATTGTGAGATTCATCTTGATTAACAATTTATGAACTATAATCAAGAATTTATCGCTAAAAGAAATCTTCGTAAATAGTATAGTGGTATTTATAAGTAATTTCAGCTGGAATAAAGTTAAAATTACGCTAGAAAATGTAATTTTATGAGGTTAAGTTTTAAATATGACAAATATGTATGGAGTCAAAGAAGAATTATACAGTCTGAGTATGTTTTGAATATATTGTTGAATTGTTATAGAAACAATGTACTATGACAAAATATATAATTCATCACTTGTTATAAACATAATAACTCATCAAATAATATCTATTGTCTTTAAAGTCGACTTCCACTATATTTACAATGTTTTAACACTAGGCCTAATCTTAATGTACATAGTATTAATATTACCCGTTCAATATTAGTATATTATTTTAGTTAGTTAAGCCTAGCATTGTTAACTTCAATAATACTAATTCACCAATTTAAACCATAATTGTACGCTTTATATGGGAATTTTACTAGAAATCGAATTTATTGAAACTTAAAAGATTATAGCATAACGTAACATCCTACGGACATATTCAACCTGTTTAATCTGTTTAATTCATCAATGATATGATACTTATTACATACCAAAATCAATATTAATAAACTAAAACCATATTCATCATATTTTAAAACCTAGGAACCATTTATTTTTCATTTTAAACACATCTCATTTTTACGCCTTATCATTAGACAGTCTGACATCACTATTTGTTTACATTTGTTACACGTTTGCGAGCACTGCCATCTACCGCACTCAGAATACTTATTTAAATAAAACAGCTGATTTTATGTGCAATAAATAAATTAATATTTTATTTTATTCACAAGTTGTATAAAACCGGAAACTACTACTGTAGTGATAAAAAATAGAACTATGCTATTAAATATACCTTGATTTATATTATTAAGTACAGAATTATGTAAAAATGTTATTAATCAATTTAATTTATAATTTTTCAAATCATTTTCTATTAATTAATTACTTCCCAACAATCCAACAATATTGCAATATTGACATTCTTTGCCCAGACATTATTTGCGATGTGGGACGTCTCTCTCTCTCTCTCTCTCTCTCTCTCTCTCTCTCTCTCTCTCTCTCTCTCTCTCTCTCTCTCTCTCTCTCTCTCTCTCTCTCTCTCTCTCTCTCTCTCTCTCTCTCTCTCTCTCTCTCTCTCTCTCTCTCTCTCTCTCTCTCTCTCTCTCTCTCTCTCTCTCTCTCTCTCTCTCTCTCTCTCTCTCTCTCTCTCTCTCTCTCTCTCTCTCTCTCTCTCTCTCTCTCTCTCTCTCTCTCTCTCTCTCTCTCTCTCTCTCTCTCTCTCTCTCTCTCTCTCTCTCTCTCTCTCTCTCTCTCTCTCTCTCTCTCTCTCTCTCTCTCTCTCTCTCTCTCTCTCTCTCTCTCTCTCTCTCTCTCTCTCTCTCTCTCTCTCTCTCTCTCTCTCTCTCTCTCTCTCTCTCTCTCTCTCTCTCTCTCTCTCTCTCTCTCTCTCTCTCTCTCTCTCTCTCTCTCTCTCTCTCTCTCTCTCTCTCTCTCTCTCTCTCTCTCTCTCTCTCTCTCTCTCTCTCTCTCTCTCTCTCTCTCTCTCTCTCTCTCTCTCTCTCTCTCTCTCTCTCTCTCTCTCTCTCTCTCTCTCTCTCTCTCTCTCTCTCTCTCTCTCTCTCTCTCTCTCTCTCTCTCTCTCTCTCTCTCTCTCACTCTCTCTCTCTCTCACTCTCTCTCTCTCTCTCTCGCTCTCTCTATTTCTCTCTCCCCCTCTCTCTCTCTCCCCCTCTCTCTCCCCCCCTCTCTCCACCTCTCTCTCTCCATTTTGAAATAGTGAAAGCAAGAGCTAGTATATGGGTCCTAAACCCTAGTTAATTATCAACTGTTAAAGCAATAAAAAGTATTTAATAAGTCAATAACAACTTTCCTAGTACTCATATTTTTCTTTTAATTTTAATAATATATATTTAATGATAAAGAAAATCTGAACTTAATACAGCTACAAACCTTGGTGAGGCCTATCCAAATTCTATCCATTTCCTACCTAACTTCAAGAGTCAAGAACACATCAAAGTAACATTCAATCCAATTTTATCAATTTTTAATCTAAATTTCTTTTCCAAATTCGTAAATTATTTTATTAGAAGCCAATAAGAACTTTCAAAGATCTGAGACTCGGTATACAATTTTCAATCCATTCATACCTTTGTAACTGTATCATTATTGTTCAATTTATATACTGGTGGTGTGTCTGCACGGGGCGAACTCATAATTTTAACCCCTGAGATAACCTGTTGTAAACTATGTAAGTTAAAAACTGTTTCCATGCTCTAAATAGTTGATTATTATATGTAATAAAGATACTGTATGTGTATTTATACCATTCAAATTAGTTTTATTATTGTTATTAAATTTTTTAAATCTTTACAGAATCTATTCTTCCTACTGGTTGTAAATTGTAGGATACGAAATTAAAGATTTTTTTATAACAATCTCTCTTGTTTGAATTAAAAGAAGAGAAAACCTTTCTTTCGAAATAATTATTTTGATACCTCTCTGTAAGTATTTAATTACTTTTCAGACTGCTTAAAATTTTATTTTGCTCCAGGTCGAGGTCTTTACAAGACGAAACAATAATAGAATTTAAACGGGAAAATATAATGAGAATAAAGTTAAAGCTCATAATTAAAATAATATAACATAAATAAAGTAAAGAAGAAATAAACTCATTTAAATAAAGTGGCCAACTGACAATTTGCTCGTAATATTAAATAAATGCATTTGAAACTAATTTTGAAGATAATGACGTAACATATTTCTTGAAGAAGGAGTTTCGTTTTTGCTAACTTATCTTGTTTATTTATGCTGAGGAAAAATTATAAAAGACAACCTGGTTGGCCAAAGGACTTAGGAAACTTAGTTCTCAGAAACTTTATAACGAACAATCTTTCCTTAGTTGAAATTTTAATTAAAAGGTTTGAGTTTATAAATTGTTTATATAGATTAATTAACAAAGTGTGAATGTAATGTGCAATTAAGGATATTTATTTATATGCCAATTTGCAAGGCTCCTTAATCATCATTTTCATTCACACAATTGTTGGACTCCGTAAACAGATTCTCATCAGTTTCATTCATATTTCCTTCCTAATTTCCTGAAGGCAATTTGCAATTGTTTTCCCATGATTTTTTAAACAATTCTTATCATTGAAAACCTATTCTTTTAAAAATGTTAAAATGCTTCACGGTTCAGAACCACGAAACATTTACTGACATGTTTACAGACCCTCCAGAACACTCTTCGACTTTAAATGCTATGCACTTACATAATAAGTTACTATTAAAAAAGTTTTCAGAAGGAATTACATGTTGCATATTGCCCTATTTGAACTTTTTGATTCACTGAATTTATTGGACTGATATTCTCTTTTTTGATAATAATATTAATGAATACTTCTGTGTGTGGTTAGGATTGAAGGTTGTATTCATACGAGATACACGAGGATAATGTTACGAGTCACTTTATCCTTTAAGATTACGGGTCAACTACTCCTTTAAAAGCACTACCCTGAAAACACTAAAGGGAATAGGGAAGTACGATAGAAAGTTACTCAGTATCAGCTTACAGTGTAATACAATGTTTAAAGAAAGATATATTTCCAGCGTCTAGAAACTCTATCAAACCTAAATAAAAAATTTTCAATAGGTTTTATTTACAGCTAGCTGTTTTGTAAAGAGAAAAAAGTAAGCATTTATTTGTTTAGCAATAGTATCAAGACATGAAACTTATATATTTGCTATTTTTATATTTTAAGTAAGTATAAAAATCATAGATATCATTTGCTAAGATAATGTCTAACACCATCTAAAAGTATCTGGGATAAATACGAGATACATTTCACAATATTACCGTGGCATGTTGTTTATTATCAATGAATGGCCATTTAAATAGGCATTTTGAAAAACCATCCAACATCTAAAAGGTTGATGATGAATTACTATGATAGTATCGACAAATATTGTTGTTAAACATAATGAAATAACTAATTAATGTGATTTTCTTTAATTTAATTAGAAAGGTTAATAATTCAATTTATTAACGGTTCTCTTTTAGAATGTTACCTTACATTTATTTTATGTTATGTTTATTTTATGTTATGTTTATTTTATGTTATGTTATTTTACAATATTATAGTATTAACTAAAAGTTCATAAGCATACGCTCTAGAAAGGAATTGTTACATTTTCCCACGAAAAGGGGCAACATTTTCTTTTAAAGAAAGGCTATGAACCACACGTACTGCCTTAACCCAACAACATAATAATACATGTAAAATAGTCTTTTAAATATTGCTTATAGTAAAAGTGAACGTCACACAACACATATATATTTCAATATAAGTACAAAATTCACAAATATTTCTATCAGTTGTGTGACGTTCACTTGTAGCCTACTGTAGCACATATTATGCTAATTGAAAAACTAAATATTGATTTGAAAAATGTTTGTCACATTTTGAACTGGTCTTGAAGTTCCCAGTAGAACACAATTAAATTTTTGTTACAACATATTTGGAATTCAGTTCAGTCCAGCATTACTTTCACTTCGCTGAGTTCATATTCCACGAATGTTGGTGAAGACGTTGAAATTCTTGCAGATTCCATTGCCAGAGGGCTCCTTCTGGCATAGGTGATGAAGCCTAACTTGAAATACTGGTAGAAAACAGCTCCGGCTTTGGAGTCACAAGATAGTTCCAAACTTTGATTCAAATGCTACAAAAATAAGCAACAAGAAATAAGCAAATCTAACAGAAGGCATTCAGTTCTTTAACAATACAATAATTCTGTATTATGTTCTTGTATGTTTGTGTGATTAAAGAAAGGAGGGTACGTACATGGTCATTGGTTTAATACGTTGTTCCCCAAATTCAAATTAATGCATGTCTTTAAGTGGATGCTCCAGTCATTCGGAGTGTAAAAATTTCGTTTCCTCTAATTCCAAAACCGGCGTACACAAAATACAATTAAAAAGCATGTTCAAAACTCCTCCATTAATTCTGTCTGCACCATTAATAAAATTTTACCCCTGTTTTTTTTTTAATTTCCCATTAAACTTATCCACTTCTATAGGGTTGTACTCATTTACAAGTATTTCACATCATGGGGGGGCAGCATATGAAAATGAAGCTAAATCACTGTAAGTTTCTGTTACTAAAAAAAACAAACAAAACAAATGCTCAAACATGTCGTAGCCTTATCCGATCTTGTCTGTGTGTTCATTTACATCAAATAAATCCCTTCAAATATCTTGCTAATATAGCAAGCAAGATTAATGTAGTCGTTTATTATTTTTTGAGAAACGAGATCTACAAATTATTTAAAGAAAGGAAAACTAGGCTCACGCAATTTATGATAGGTTAAATTATAATAAAGAAATATTTATTTCGAATAATATAGGTTTTTAAGTCAACAAAAAATCCTACTTTGTTTTTTAAATAAATATTTCTTAAATAAATTACAATACAATATACATTTTGTTTCTCAGGCACATTGTTTTATTATTAATTTTGAAGATCATACTTGTCCTAAGGCTCATTAATTCACAAATAAACCAAAATAGTCTGTCCTTTATGAACAAAACATGGGATCACTTTACGTTAGCAAACATCTATTACACTATACTCATAAATAGGTTATGAAATCTTTAAACATCTTAGAGTGTCTTAGCAGATTTTATCCCACTAAAATATTTCAATTCAACATGTTATCTTTCACAATGATCTCATTGAGCTAACATATAATATTCTGGACAAAGATACATGTAAATATTATTAAATGAAAAATACCTTTAGTGAAGTACAAAGGTATGTAACAATTGACGAGGTTAGGAGTACAAAGTCATCTCTTGCACCTACACACGGTTATGTAGGGGACGTTTTTATTGAAATGCTCAACGAAGTATAATTTGTAAAACTCACGCTATGGTTTTTTAAAGTTCTAATCAAATTTGCAGCCAAGTGGAAGCAACTTAACGACAGTTGTTAGTAAAGTGGTTTCTAACTTGTTAGGGTTTTGTGCCAAAGGATTAATTCTCAGTAATTTATACTTACAGTTAAGCCTTAATTTGCTAATGTAATTGATCAGACACAATACAGCTTAAGCACGAGTCTATTTTGAATTGTCTTAACTTTAAGTACTCTTCAAAGTATCAATTCAATAAAATAAATCAGTACAGGTGCTCATCACCTTACACTAATTACGTCATAGGGGAGTTTCTTTTACACATTTTAGGATGAGTGCACTTTTAATTTATAAGAAACTAGGCATAGTGTACAGAGGATTTGACGATTATAGTTCGGAATAATCCTTTATGAATTTTTCAAATTAAAGCTCGACTCATTTTGCCTTAGTTTTTAATCTTTCATCTCTTTGAATTAAATCACTTTTTGTCGAAGCAAATGAAATGTTCTTAACGAAAAGTCTCAGTGAGAAAGTATATTGCTTCTTTGAAAATAATTAAACTGGTTTTAGAACGTTGACGTTTGATTTATTAACCGATCAGGAATTTGTACGTTCTTAAATGAATCCATTAGTAAACGTTTGTAAAAAGCACTGTTTTCCTAAGAAAGTATTTTCAAAGTGGTTTTACTTTTGAAATAATTTTATTTTAAATCCTTTTAATCATGTTTCAGTTGACATTCTACATAAAACCTTATTTACATTCTTTCTTATTATTCGTTATGACATATATGTGACTAAATACACGAAATAACTATGAGTTAAACACAATTTTTACTTTCACGTTGAAAGTTCAGTTTATTCATAATGAACTGTCGTAAAACACGTTCTTATAATTTTACTAATTGTTGTAATTGTTATTCTTAATAATTTAATATTTTTCTTTTATAATAATTTTGCTACTTTAAGATTAATTCAGTGGTTAAATTTCAGTTCGATATCAGTGTTACATGACCCCTTCCGGTTGATCGATTTACTTATAAATGGAGACATTTATCGGCCTATAGCATAATTTTTGACGTATAGGCCTATAACGTATTTTTTGAGAATTTCATCGTTCCCATACGTGAAATTGGCCGTTTGAAGCAACCATTTCACTGTTAGCTTTCTAACATTCTTCATCCTCATGGCCTTCAAATTTCTTTCCATTTTATGTCTCCAAATCATTGTCAAATAGGAACGCCCTCTTGTCATTAGAATATATAGCCCAAACCACTCTTGTTTTGTACACTGGTTCTAATATTCTCCTGATATATATTTGACACATTACCAATATTATTGGAAGGATGATGTGCGTAGACAGAACGCAATGATAAAATCATGTACCAACGTACTAGGCGAGCTATCTGAATGAAAGTGATTCCTATGTGTCAATTTTTGCAATGATACCAAAAAGATAATATACTTAAACTTACTTTTTCCAGCATAGCTAACAACTATTATGTTTGGGAACTTAGACCCAAATATTTCAACGCTAATGTTTTCCGCTACCAGCCAAGGTCACAGTACCACGCAAGGACGTACGTATACTGGTAGTGATGTTGGTGTTGACAGTTTAATAGTATAATAAATGCTATCACATTTTATTCGGAAATGGTTCGAACACAATGATTATTGGCAAACACAACGGCTAGTTAAATTACAATTCTTAAAATAAAAATAAAAAAAAACTAACGAATGAATCTAATAACGGTTTACTGTTTTATTCGATTTAATGAACGCCCGATTTTGACAAGTGTGCGATTAACGACAATCAAGTGAAAGTCCTGACTCACGGCGATGTCAACGACAATCAAATGAAAGTCCTGACGCACGGCGATGCCAACGACAATCAAGTGAAAGTCCTGATACACGGCGATGCCAATGATAATCAAGTGAAAGTCCTGACACACGGCGATGCCAACGACAATCAAGTGAAAGTCTTGACACACGGCGATGCCAAGGGCACATTTTGTCTATCAATGTAATTTAAATATTTAAACAACAGGCATAAAAAATATATAAGACATTATAAACAATATTACAATCCACGATCATGAAATATTTACTCACATATTCAAAGGAACAGGATATTGGACAGATGTAGATAAAGAATTGAAACAGGATAACTATGCAAGGCGTGTTGCTATGGTAACAACGGGCTCTAGCCATTTACTATAATAATAATAATGTGTAAAAATATAGTTTTAATATATTTAAGAAGTTACAAGAGATTATTGAAACATTATAGGACAAGTCTTATAGGACAAGATTATAGGACAAGAGTGGAATATTTATATTATAATGATATGGGGTCATACATTTTAAGGAAATTCGAAGGCTAAAGAGGGTTGAGATTGTGAGAAAGTTAACACCAAAATGGATCATTCAAATGGCCAATTAATGCCTTTTTAATAAGAGAGAATAAACTTTGCAAATAAATGTCTCCGTTTTTAAGACAATCGATGAACCGGAAGAGGTCATGTAGCGTTGATACAGCTGAATTAATATTAAAGTAACAAAAATAAAATGAGAGAAAAACGATTAATTATAAATACTAAACATTAAATCAATTAATATATTTATAATATCATGTGTAACGACTCTTGTTTATTATGAAGGTGGGTGGGCCCGTTAAATTCCCTATCACTAAGGAATATTTATAACATCTGCCTAATTATAGCCAAATTAAAATGGTTTATGTTAGAAACAATGTAATTTGGCATATTTAATATAATTGTATTAATACATATTGTATTTACGTTTTTTCTTTTCAAACTAACCATGACAAAAAAAGATGATGAATATTTCTTATACATTAAAATAACTATTTCCTTACAGGTTGAATTGTAGTACCTATAATGAAGTTTTAATGAATTAATTAAAATTTTCTTTGAGTGATGGGTATGCAAATGCTTCTGGGAAAGTAGGTTAGATAATTAACACTATATTATTAACACTGCAGATATTAAAATTATTCAGTCAGCTAATGGCTTTCCTAGAATTGGAGTAGGTCTAATCACTTTATAACGCTTATTTCCTCAAATACTTATAACATTACATTTTCAAATACTTAAAAGAATTAATTAATCAATTTTCTTCGGAACAGAGGAAATTAGTTGCAATTTATGATGTTATAATGATGAATATTTATTATAGAAGGTACAAAGAAAATAAATAAGGAAAATACAGGTTCAGAATGTATTTATAACGCATTTTGTCCTTGGAATTTAGTATTTTAATCAAATTATAGTTTAAATTTACAATTTATGTAGGTTCCTCATATTGACCAGGGAATAAAAAAGTATATGCTAATTTCAACTTATATTATCAAAGAACTTTTTAGTTTATTATTTATTCCACGTAAATTTGTTGAATTTAAAATATCAAGTTTTATATATTAACTTGATTACTATTATAGAGAAATAAGTTTTTAATATAATATTACTTTTAAATATGCAGTTAAAATTTACTATAGTAACATTGTTGTAAAGATCCGTATTCATATGTAGACATATGTTTTGAGAATCATGTTCTTCTTTCAGAATTTATAAATAAATCACAATAAATTATTTCATTTGATATGTTCTATTAGGCACACACTTATAGAACCATAATGTCATTTTTATGCTCTTTTTATCATAATAAGTCCTGGACTGAAAAATGTTTATAAGCTTTATTCAGTTGGAGGCTGTGATTTAAGTTAGAAATATGGCCCTGGTTTTTATAATGCTGTTACTTCAGTAATTCTGTTACAAAGTGGTATTACCATTATGACATTTTTTATTATTCAAGCCACGTGTCCACCGAGTTCAATATTATTATTATTTGCTGACGACACTTCTTTGTCCATTTCAGCTGCCGACCGGACAGACACTATCGTTAAGGCATTATGAAAAGGTAAATGTACTCCTTCAGTGGTTCAGTTCAAATAAAATGGTTATTAATAGTAATAAAACGCAAATAATTGATTTCCGAATAAATAAAAGCTAAAATGCTAATCCACTTACATTCTTCATAGGAGACTCAGAAATTAATACTACCTTCACAACGAAATTTCTTGGAGTGCAAACAGTGTAAATAGTGCAAATAGACCAACATCTTCGCTTCAAAGAACACATAAACCAGGTTAGCAGGCGTCTAGCTCTGGGGTCTTCATTCTCAGAAACATATCATCATACCTAGACGCTAATGTAGAGTTGGCTGCTTACTATAGGGTTATTTTTCCGTTCTTAAACTACGCTGTGGAGGTATGGGGCTATGAAAACTTCAGAACTAAATTTATATTCAGACTCCAAAAAAGGGCGATTAGGACCATCTTTAAGAAACCCTTCCGCATTTCACGTAAGCCACTTTTTCAGGAGCACAATATTCTAACATTTCAATCTCTTTACATCTTAAAATCAATCTTGTTTGTCCGTCAAAATATAAAGCTTTTCCAATCCAATAGCCAAATCACACACACTTACAATCTTCGCTCAAAATACAACATCAGTTTACCACCTCATAAAACAAGCTTCTATGAGAGACAAGTTTCATGAAGTGGGGTCAGGCTCTTCAACTCGCTACCGGACTCATTAAAATCTAAAAGAGGCGTGGTCAGATTCGAAAAAAATCTGAGAGGAGTAATGCTGCGGGGTGCTTTTTACAGTGTTCCGGAATTTTAGTCAATGTCATTGGTTCCTTAATAATTAGTCATTGGTAACTTGTTTTGTTAGAAGTAGTAATAATATTGTTTTAAAATCTATGATTACTATTATACTTGTGGTTATTTTTATTGTTTTATAGATGATTGACGCTATTATGCAACTGTTTGTGTTGTTTATTTTAAATAAAGATGATTTGATTTGATTTGATTAGATTTATTGACGTATCTGTCTTATTTACGGGTCTTTATTTTTTCATTTACTTATTTAGTGGCATCATATTTTCGTAGTTTATTATTGGTTAGATGAAAGGGAGGGATCAATGTGTAACGTATTATTAGTGACAAAAAAAAGATTTTTTTTTATCACAACACAGTGGATTGGGGTGACATACATCGATATATAATAGGTTTATACAAATCGATGTGTTGTCTATCAATGGTAGCTGGACCATGAAGACGATATTTCTTATATATTCACTACCAGATGTTTATATGAGCAATTATTGTATACATAGTTAGTTTGGAGTGACACATCAATGTACAAATCGATGTGTTGTCTATCGATGGTAGCTGGACCATGAAGACGATATTTCTTATATATTCACTACCAGATGTTTATATGAGCAATTATTATATACATAGTGAGATTGGTCTTCTCTATTCTAAATAACAGTGTTCAATCACTGATTAAACTTCTTACAGTAATTAACTTTATAATTGTGATGTACAAACATCATAATTTCTCTACAATATCGTACTTTCGTTACTTATTCCATCAGAAGGGTTATAATAATTGCTAAATTATTATTTTTTTAGTAAATTCAAGGCTTAATCGTTTAGATTTAGAGTTAAATAATTTATTATGTAACAATTAGGAGCCAATGTTGGATGGAGACACAAATAATACTGCTATTACACACCTGTGGAATTAATGGCTTATGATAAGATATTACAGCCAATTATATTCAAGTTTGGCTCTGAAATCTTATATCTTGGAAGTAACTTTACCTTACAACTGTCGTTAAGTAACTTGGTAAGTTGCGTGCGTTGCCAAGTTCTTCAACTATGTCTTTTTACGAATTTCAAGAACTTTAGTGACTGCTTGATCTATAATTTGGACTTATATCTAGATTTAAATATAGCTTGTCGTATACTATCATGTAGATATTAGTTTTATTCAAATAATCTTAAGCTTTACGGGGGTGTTACAGTAAAACAGGTAATTTTTTATAATGTTTCTACCTAAAATTATTTTTTTTAGGTAGGGAATAGTGTAACGAAAAATACAATAAATGTATCTGTTTTGTTTTTTTTTTTGTTTTGTATCTGATGCAAACAAATTAAATACAGTGACCTCTTTGTCAGCGGTTTCCCAGAGGTATTTATGATTTGATATTACCAAAACACGCCCTGATAGATTTATTTTAATTTTAAGGAAATGTTGTTTTCTAAATATTTAGGTAGATTTATGAAGATAAAGTGTGTAGTTTTTGCATAAATCAACTTAAAATGTTGTAAAATATATTTTTTAAATTTTGATTTTATATATTTAAAAATATTTTCATACAATATTTACAACAATGTTTCTACCTAAATATTATATATAAGAAACATATAATATACAGTAAAGGTTTAAACTCTAAAGCTCAAGTAGTTCTCTACTTATATAAACATGTGTCTAATTAAACACGGGGTTTCAAACTTGCGGGAAACAGGATTGCAGTTACGATCATCTTTTACATTGAATTTACACAGAGAAAACTGTGTGATTGAAAATTTCTTGAATGTTATATATTTTATTACTACAAAACATATTACAACAAGGAATTTGTAACCTTCTATATTAAGAAAAATGATATTGGCAAGTTTAACAAATATATGAATGGGCCTATATGAGAGAAATAAGAAGTTCAAAAATAGTGCACTCTTATACAAAATCAAACTTTTAAGGTACAACTATTGGTGAAACAAAACTTATAATATACTAGCTGTACCCACCCGCTTCGCCGGTCACAATATTGAGTTTGATTTAGAACCTAACAGGTGAAAGAATTCGAGCATTTTTGCTTCTTCTACCAATATTAGATTTTTTAGGAGGCATGACATAAAAAGTAAACTGCAAAAAAATAATTATTTATTTTTTATTTTCACGTTTCACCACATGTTTTAATTACCGAGGAAGAAAGGTTAACACCAAATACAGATCACCCGATCAAGTAAAAGTAGTGTGTGCTACACTCTCAAGGTGAAATGTAGAACTACAATAAATCAAAACATATACAGTACTGTTGTTGTGAGCACTTCAATCTGCTTATGGCATGTGAAACTACATTAAACCACACAGTCATATGTTTTTTGTAAACAATTCAGATTCTCCATTTGAATAACATTGGATCTTTAGGAGCCCGTGGGGTGGGACCCTGTGGACAGATCTGCATCAAACTTTACAGAAACCATCTCGGGAGTATACAGGACAACATCCTAAAGTTTCATGGCGATCGGTTGGATGGTTTGGCAGCGCATAAACTTCAAATATACAAAATCCTCTTTTATAAATATAGATTTTCCTTGTTCAGAAAAACAAGGAGAGCAAATTAAGCAAATAAAGTAATATTTTTTTAAATTGGGCCATTTTTAGTAAAGTTTCAGTGTAACATTCCCTTGAAATGATTTATATCACATTTAAATAATATTTGAGATATAATTAGAAACTAAATGATCTTCAAACATTCGTTTATAAATTTTCAAAAATAAAAAATAAAACATATAATATATAAAATTAAATATATTTTGAAAAAAGAAGTGATTTTTGAAAATATTTTAGCTATTAAAAAATATATTACAATGGTCTCTGATTAGACATTTATGGTGGCAACGTCGACCTAAAGTCATAAAATTCACTCCGGATAGTCCGTATTGAACCATATAAATCTAATGGTAAAAATAATTTGCCCAAATATCAGAAAAATAATCCCAAATTTTCTAATCATAAATGAACACTAATCACTAAATATATAATTCTAAGCCAATGACCTCGAAGATGACAACGATGGAAATTATATCGTAAATACATAAAATTTATTTCCGATAAGTCTATATTGAGACATGTTACAGACATATTTAACTAATTGCTAAGAGGTAAATAAATGAAATGTAACTTTAATTAGCTTACAAAATCGTAATGAAATAAACCAGCTGGGCGATACTCAGTGGTCCCAAATCTTAATTACCAATGAATCATAAAATACATGATAGAGTGTGACAAGTCGAAAACTCGTTCCTGAGTGACATTGTCACTTACATCAGCTGTTACTTGAGTGGCTGTCTGTAGTCATTGTACTTTTACACCCTTTTCATAGGACCTTTTCTCCTTCATAGTACAAATGGAGATGTATATACCCTAAATGTCCTCTACAAACGAGGTTTCTAAGAAGATTTCTTCAAAATCATTACACAATAGTTGTTGTATCATCAGTGATTTACCATTAGTAACAGGCAATGACACTCAAAAGTGTTAATTACAACACTCTGCAGCTTACAACATTGAAACTACTTACATAGTTAACATTCCATTACAGTTGCTGTTATATAGTACTGGGTTATAACAATTTGAATTCAATGAGTTTGATGGAACATATTATTCTTAACTGATTTTAAAATTTTAATTTAAGGGTGTTCATACAGCCACCCAATACCACTGTACGTGTATGGGTGGGTCATTACCAATGTACGTGTTTAGGTAGGTGGGTGGGCCGATACCAATGTACATGTATGGGTGGGTGGGTGGGCTAATACCACTGGACATGTATGGGTGGGTCATTACCGGTGTACGTGTATGGGTAGGTGAGTGGGCCGATACCAATGTATATGTATGGGTGGGTTAATACCACTGTACGTGTATGGGTTGGTGGGTGGGCCGATACCAATGTACGTGTATGGGTGGGTGGGTGGTATAATACCACTGGACGTGTAAGGGTGGGTCATTTACCAGTGTACGTTTATGGGTAGGTGGGTGGGCCGATACCAATGTACATGTATGGGTGGGTGGGTGGGTTAATACCACTGTACGTGTATGGGTTGGTGGGTGGGCTGATACCAATGTACGTGTATGAGTTGGTGGGTGGGCCTATACCAATGTACGTGTATGGGTGGGCGGGTGGGTCAATACCACTGTACGTGTATGGGTAGGTTAGAATCCAAGAAATTCAGTTCTAGATTTTATAGCAACTGCCACTAAGGGTAGTAAATAGTCTGCCTCACTAATAACAAGCAATGTTTTCCCCTCCCCTATCTAATCTACCCCTCATATCCCCCCGACTACCCCACTTAGCAAATTCGATAGGAGGATATAACTTTCTCATTTATAGTAAACCCTACCAAATTTTAACAAATATTATATTATAGAACAATAATTTGTAACACTTAAAAGGGACATTTTTAGATTCAATATAGACGAGGTTGCTTTTTGTTCACTATATTCTCAAAATATATCAGACGGTTTGTTAATGAGTTATGCACCACAAAGGCCAAATTAGTCACTTTGGGTAGCCATATTTCCATAAAGAATTTATTTAGAAATTTTCCCGCAACCCATTTATTACTTACATGGATACTAACAATTTTGTTTAAAAAAATCCAAAAATAATTGTTGATCGTGCATCCTTTTCCTAAGAAAACCCGGTCATTGTGAAGATTCAAATTAGTTTCTTGAATATAATTTATACAAAAGCCTGTATTATTTATATATATTTCATTTAAACTAGCTATTTACTTGTATGGTAAAATATCAATAGTAAAGAATAGAGAGTACAGGATCTGAATACACTTGATAGGTATGAATGACGTAACTATCAAAATTCACCGATAAGAACACTTAAAAACTCAATAAATTAATTTTCGAATGAATAAGTGATAGCCGCAAGTAAATCTGTTTTTATTGTATTCGTTTTGAATAAAATGAAAAAAAACATGTTTTTTCAGAGTGTGTTAGTTATAAAATATGTGACAGATTGATCGTATATGAAATTTGTTATATCATTCTATGTACAGTTTTGGCTAAAAGATGAAGCGCCTGAATATTAAAGCGTAGGAAACAAATTGACCATCCATTTTGTACCTTGAATAGCACCAAAGTACACTAAAGGGAATAGGGTATTATGTCTATAAGACACGCTGTGTCAGTTTACAATCTAAATGTGTTGGACGTATTGGTCAAATGGATACCTGTACTTGCTTTCCATTCATTGAAAGTAAATGTTGTATGTTAGGAGCCAAAGAGTGAAGCCTTACTAAAAAATTTATAATAATTTAGCGAGAAATTAAAAATAGAGGAAAAGTTCAGGTATTGTTTTGATCAAAGCGTTTACTTTGGAAGGTTGGCTTAAATAAAGTAAAAATGTAGGACATAAAAATAAAACAGTTGTCAAATAAAACATCACCAATAAATACTGCAATTATGTCAAACTGAGCAGTATTTATACACTAATTAATCGTTTTTGGTGGGAATATTAGTTTAGAGTGTTTTACAGATAGAATGTGATCTAAATTAATTATTATTCTTTAAGATATGAGACGCCGACTCAACTTTGTTAGAATTTTACTGTAAGTCGAATATAAAGGATTACATAGGTGTAGGACGAGTTTGGATTACTAGTGTAGTCTTATTACTAACTGAGTTCAACTTATGCTCAAAAAGGAACAAAAGCTATTAATAGCCCTATAAGGGACTTATGTAGGACAATACACTTTTAGCTTTACGTGGAGTCCAAACAAAATAGTATTTATCTAATTTTCAGCTAATTGACAAGTCTGATACTCAGTTCTTTCCCCTACATAACATCCGAACACTGACTACCACCCAACAAGGGCATCCTAGACTTATATACTAGTATCTAGGCCAATAGCAACTATTTAGTGAACGCCATGTTGGTATTATTTTGATTAATTTATTTATTCTTATGACACCAATCGTCAAGATATGGCCTATGTGGATTTCGAATGAGTGTGATGAATGAACGAATGTAGTCATTGTTACAAACTAAGGCCTACTATTACCTAGAAAGTACCATAAATTAATAGCCAATGACAAATGAACAGCCAGTTGATAGTAGCTGATCCCTTTAAAAATTTTATATGAATCAGATTGGGATCGAACTGAGAAACTTTAGCTTATGAGCCTGGGCTTTGACCAACTTCCCTACCGACTTATTAAGAGGACTGAAAATATAACCTATTGCCTACAATCTCCACAACACTTTGTCCACAAGTTGTTGGGTTACAGCACTGCACCACTTGTGCCTACAATCTCCACAACACTTTGTCCACAAGTTGTTGGGTTACATCACTGCACCACTAGTGCCTACAATCTCCACAACACTTTGTCCACAAGTTGTTGGGTTACAGCACTGCACCACTTGTGCCTACAATCTCCACAACACTTTGTCCACAAGTTGTTGGGTTACAGCACTGCACCACTTGTGCCTACAATCTCCACAACAATTTGTCCACAAGTTGTTGGGTTACATCACTGCACCACTAGTGCCTACAATCTCCACAATACTGTCCTAAGTTTTTGGGTTACAGCACTGCACCACTAGTGCCTACAATCTCCACAACACTTTTTCCACAAGTTGTTGGGTTACAGCACTGCACCACTTGTGCCTACAATCTCCACAACACTTTGTCCACAAGTTGTTGGGTTACAGCACTGCACCACTAGTGCCTACAATCTCCACAATACTGTCCCAAGTTTTTGGGTTACAGCACTGCACCACTAGTGCCTACAATCTCCACAACACTTTGTCCACAAGTTGTTGGGTTACAGAACTGCACCACTTGTGCCTACAATCTCCACAACGCTTTGTCCACAAGTTGTTGGGTTACAGCACTGCGCCACTAGTGCCTACAATCTCCACAATACTGTCCCAAGTTTTTGGGTTACACCACTGCACCACTAGTGCCTACAATCTCCACAACGCTTTGTCCACAAGTTTTTGGGTTACAGCACTGCACCACTTGTGCCTACAATCTCCACAACAATTTGTCCACAAGTTGTTGGGTTACATCACTGCACCACTAGTGCCTACAATCTCCACAATACTGTCCTAAGTTTTTGGGTTACAGCACTGCACCACTAGTGCCTACAATCTCCACAACACTTTTTCCACAAGTTGTTGGGTTACAGCACTGCACCACTTGTGCCTACAATCTCCACAACACTTTGTCCACAAGTTGTTGGGTTAGAGCACTGCACCACTTGTGCCTACAATCTCCACAACACTTTGTCCACAAGTTGTTGGGTTACATCACTGCACCACTAGTGCCTACAATCTCCACAACACTTTGTCCACAAGTTGTTGGGTTACAGCACTGCACCACTTGTGCCTACAATCTCCACAACACTTTGTCCACAAGTTGTTGGGTTACAGCACTGCACCACTTGTGCCTACAATCTCCACAACACTTTGTCCACAAGTTGTTGGGTTACATCACTGCACCACTAGTGCCTACAATCTCCACAATACTGTCCTAAGTTTTTGGGTTACAGCACTGCACCACTAGTGCCTACAATCTCCACAACACTTTTTCCACAAGTTGTTGGGTTACAGCACTGCACCACTTGTGCCTACAATCTCCACAACACTTTGTCCACAAGTTGTTGGGTTAGAGCACTGCACCACTTGTGCCTACAATCTCCACAACACTTTGTCCACAAGTTGTTGGGTTACAGCACTGCACCACTAGTGCCTACAATCTCCACAATACTGTCCCAAGTTTTTGGGTTACAGCACTGCGCCACTAGCACCTACAATCTCCACAACACTTTGTCCACAAGTTGTTGGGTTACAGCACTGCACCACTATCGCCTACAATCTCCACGACACTTTGTCCACAAGTTGTTGGGTTACAGCACTGCGCCACTAGTGCCTACAATCTCCACAATACTGTCCCAAGTTTTTGGGTTACACCACTGCACCACTAGTGCCTACAATCTCCACAACGCTTTGTCCACAAGTTTTTGGGTTACAGCACTGCCCCACTTGTTCCTACAATCTCCACAACACTTTGTCCACAAGTTGTTGGGTTACAGCACTGCGCCACTAGTACCAACATAATCTTAATTAAATCTGCATGTTACTGAATTACGTTGAATGCATTACGTTGTGATTAGGGCTGATTTATTACAGAGCACAATAAACCCTGTGATTAGTTACTTACTAGAATCACATTACTTGTTTATGAACATGTGATCACATGATAGCTCTATTTGAATGCCTCTTAGGATCGGACGCTTATCAATGGCACTGTAATCAATGGAATGTTTTTCTGAATATTTTTTATGTATTGTTCTTAGGCTACATAAATTAATATTAAAAACTAATCGTCAACCTCATCGCATTCTAAAAATCTTATTTAACATACATTATTTTTATACTTTGTCAGAATAATAACTACATGGCCATGCCAGCAGCAGGATTGCCAGTTATGTAAGCGTTATTTGGAGACACACCTGCACATTTATAATGCAAACTCACTGCGTTCGTGCTTATTCAGTTTAAGGTTTTGGTCCATTATTGCTCATGTGGTTTAATAGCACATCCAATTTTTTTTAATCGGGGGGTGGACCTTTTTGAAATTTGAGGGTAGATTAGTGATCAGTGAAAATATACTTTGGAATATTATATCAGAATATTATATTTTGGATAATTCGAATTTTGTTCAAGGTAAAATGCGGAGCCGATGTCAGTTTTAGACGGGAAAACAGGAAACGCGCTCGTGCCAAAGCCATTGTACAGTGACAATGACCTTGGCCAGCCGTTACGCATCGTACTCTTTTTTTTTCTTTCTACGTATTACCAAGACACCTTGACGGTAGGTCGGCCAACCATGGCCTACTAACTGGCAAACACCCACCGTCAACAACCAAGAGATTTTTTTTTTTTTTTTTTTTATAGGCAACCACGCTCTGCTACCAATTGAGACCCATCCCCCCCCACTCCACAATGCTTGTGTGTGTGTGTGTGTGTGTGTGTGTGTGTGTGTGTGTGTGTGTGTGTGTTTTCTGATAGGTGGTAATAAACTGCATAATAACCATAAATCCATAAATTTACATTTATTTTGTACAATCTTCGAGCCAGTGCAACAACTCATTTCTGCTACATTCTATTATTAAAAAGTTAATAATAAAAATATTATTATTAATATCATTCGTGGTCTGCTAAAACAGACTATGCTTTTAAATATTGAGAGTTTTCCCAATATATTTAGCCTTTTTAACATATTAAGGAGACATGAACTGATACGTATATTTTGACATTTTCCCAAAATTTTTAAATTTAATCGGGTACAGAGTAAAAATAAATGTAATTCCAAACTCCAAATCCAGTGTGTGTTCACCTAAATACATTTTTGATAACTTTTTTCTCATTTTAGTGTTAAAGAAGAAAATGGACTTTTACCAAACGTGATGTAGTAAAATTCTTAATTACAAATAAAATACATTTGCTGAGTATCCTTTAGTGCAACGTAATTATAATTGATGTACTGTTAGAATTATTTATATTAATATTGTTAATTTAAATAGATGTAAAGTAGATATTTAATGGTCATGTGTATGAGAGGAGAATGAATTAGTTTTACTCGATCATAACAAAAACGAACCCCTTATTTGAATGGGAAGTTACTTAATAAAGTCAGGAATAAAATAACTATATCTTTCGTAAAACTGTTTTAATAAAGATAAAATACAAACAAAAAAAAGATTCTTTTAGAATTTGTTAATTTCAAGCTGAAAAATAGTGAAAAATTAGAAAAAGGTTGCTATTATTTATTTATCACAAAGTTGACTGCCTGAGTTCCTTTTAATATTTGAAGCAATCTTTAATGAGTCCATATTAAAACAATTGGTACTAACGTGTTATTTTATGAAATCCAGGAAACAAATTTCTTAAATTCTCAATTACTCGTAGTTTATTCATGTAAATTTCTGTTAAGTATTCATCTAAACTATTTTATTTTGATTTAATTTTGTATTTGTGTACTTATGTCGGGGTGATTAAAATATTATTGCTTTAAACACCCTTTTTATACTAAGGAAATGCAACGTGGTTCTACGTTATAAGGAAAATTTAGTCAATTTAAAAAGGTTTTCAAAATATTGTATTTATTAATGGGAAAGTTAGTTGAGCTCATATTTATGTAAAACCGATAACCTACTTTATTTTACTGCTCATATAAGTATTGAACATTTCTGGTTAGGAGTATGGTGGCATTTTCTTCCCTTAAAACGTTAAAGTGTCTCTGGTATAGTTGTTCCCCATCCTAACAAATCAAATCACAGAAATACATGATGTCTTGATCACATGAGTTAGTTCATTCGATAAAATAAAGCGATTTCAATAAAATCTATGGTACTTTTTGTTGGATGTTGGATGGTTCGATTAGGTTATAAAAGTTAAATGTATGTTGTCAAATGAATTGTGGTAAATTGGTTTTGCTGATAAGGGTACGAATTTATTAAATTAAGTACGACACTTTGCAAAGATTACACATTTATTGGCAATTGTTACACAATTCGGAAGTTTTTTGGAAAAACAGCCAACTTATAACTTATTTAACTGCATCTCTGAATGAACCTACATTTATTTTCTTATTCATGAGTGTTCAGGAAAATCAGCACATACAACCAATAAACTCTGATTTTGTTTATTCATATCAATTTTAAAAACGTGCCCAGCTGATTGTTAGTTTTATTAGTTATGCTGCATAATATTAGGCAATAATGAGACCTTTATTGCCTGATCCAACCACGTAATTCAATCACAAGAGTGTTAGCGTAGTGGTTGAACATTTTGCCTTCAATACAACGAATCATTGGTTCGAACTCCGAAAAGTCGAACAAAATGCAGTCAAGAGGCCTTTGGATAGTTTTTCCTAAAAAATAAATTGGTTCTTATGTACTAATTTAACTGTCACCGAAACAATAAAAAATAAAGTGATAAAAGTAGGTTTGAAAAAAAATAAAAAAATAAAACCGTTTAGTCAAAGCAGTAAATTTTTAAATGTTCCTAGCATAATTTGATCGATTGAGGACGTAATTGTTGGAATACACCCTAGAAGCTAATCAAAATTGTATTTTAAACTGTGTAAAACACTTGTATATACATTTATATATCATATCTTATAATTATTTATTTAACTTTCACGTTTACACTGAAAATTTACATTCATACAAAACTTTGATATTGAACCCTGACTTCAAGAGGTTCAGTATTCAATCTGGGTCCTGTGACTGACTGAGTTAACAGATGAGTGATAAAACTTGACTGAGTGTCATCCCTTATGATGGTGGAACTACAATGTCTGAGGGGCACGTGGAAGCCACAGAGCTCAAAGTGGCATCAATCTGTGACACAGTAATTAACAATGACGGAGTTTGTTGACCAATTAAATCTTATAATCAACTGATATTGGTTTGAGAACTGTTTGTACATGAAAATCAGTATTATATGGTGGGTTTTTTCGCAGAATACTACATATAACTAAAAACCCCAATGGTGTTTAAGCACCTAATTGGAAATGAAAACGTAAATCTTGAAATAATGGTTTGAGTTATGGTAACAATATTTTCCCCACCTTAATGTCATAGGGATTTTTATAAATACTTCTTGTATGACGGTGGTAAATAATATGGTTTACTGAAACCGAGCACTATAGTATTTGCAGATTTTTGTACGTATAGTTAAAACCTCGTTTTTGTGTTAACTTTGGTTAATAGTTTTGCCGTTTTGGTTATGATTATGAATGAATATGGTACTGGGACCTTTTTAACTGTGACTCCGGTCAGTGTGTGTTCGGATGTACAATAAATAATAAATTACAGACGGAATCACAAGTATTGTTGCAATATGAATTATTCACACTTTCTGCGGTATATGTAGACCATCTTTCGAACCATCAATCATTTAACTGTAAGATCCATGGCTAATCTGCTTGCCAACAAATTTTAAAAACAACATTTCAATACAAATATCGTATACGTTATTTTTGTTTGTTCAGTAAAATCGCAAACTCAATAGTATTGGTAATTAAAATATAAAGATGGAATCATGTAACTCTTGATAAATATAGAAGTAGAATGGCATATTATAAATGAGTAAATTTGAACCATGAGTATAAACTTAACTCATTGACATTATGTGGGGGACCAAAATTCACGAGTATCGGGAGGTCCATTTTATACTTATGTACATGATAAGTACCACCAAGAGAGTAAATATGAAATATTAGCTTGTCAAGAGTAAGATGCACGTACTTATGGTGTGTAAGAGGCCTATAAAGTGGGATACAGATGGTTCATATGCCCCCAAGTTTTGACATATGCATCAATAAAAATACCGTATGTCTTTCCAAGTGGACACCTATATATATAAATAAGTAAGCTTTTTTCAACTTTACATGATCCAACATGCAAATGAAATAGTAACTGTTCAGCTGGTTGCTAAAACAATTATTTATACACACGTAAAGTAAAATAAATATGGTCATTTTATTTTTTCCAAACCAAAGTTTTAAATGTCACAAACGTTAGCACTAATTACGTTTCCAGGATTGAACTGGTCCATCTATCATAAATGTCAATATGTGGACTCTTTTTCTTCTACAAAGAGATAGCTACAGTTTGTAATTTTTAGTAAAACAATCTTAAAACACACTAGGTCAGTAATTGTTCACAAACAAATGTTTACAAAATAAAACCGGCTTCTTACGAATACTCATTATTAATATCTATCAACTATGACAGCGCTTTGAACCTATCGTGTAAAGGCTTGCGTTAATTTGTATAAAACAACAACTTAGGACGGCTGGAAAATATTTCAATTAACCTAATTCAGTTTTTAGTTTGTTCCAGCCTTGTATCGATTCAAAGGCGATAGGGTGTTACATAAAGTACAAAGTTGGCAAAGCCCAAGTTTAAACTTTGAAAAAACTTGGAACTAAATTAATTATGTTCCAAGTAGTAATGTTAAATTTCACGCCATCCCGAGTTAACTTTATTGAGTTGATTACTCTCTCAGGTAACCCAATACATCTACCACTTTTAGAGTGTAAAGTTCTGGCTTAACCTCATTCAAGTAAGTATTAACTTTGCAGTGATTTTATTGTATAAGTATCAGGAACTAGTACATGTTATGAAAATACTTCAGTTGCACATGTTGTATTGTGGTACGTTTTACGAGGACGTGACTCAATAATATTCATTTTCACTGTGGTACCTAAAAGTAGGGTAGAAAAATATTAGGGCTATGAATCATTCGTAAGAAAGAAAATTAAATAACACTATTTAAACAAATTATATAAAATCATAACGGTATTGTATTAAAATACAATAGAAAATCATATTAAAAGTTTAATGGCTTGTTGTACATATGTAACAATTGCGTACACAATTACAGTCAAATGTGAGAAGAGTGAGGGAATAACTTGAGTAAAGTAGTAATAAAGACTTAAAAAAAAAAACAATTAAATCAACTGGCTCTTATACTACTTAATTGATTTATCGTGATATGACTGACAGATTTATATAATAAGCTCAAAAAGCATGGAATCAAAAGGGAAGGAGTTCAATAGACAAATTTGACGTACGCGATACAAAGACAACGAAGGTGTCCTTTCGCGGTTTCACCCACCCACCCCGACTACAAGATTGGCGCTTTTACCTTCGCAAACTAAATAATTGTTTATTTTTAGGAACATATCACAGTTTATACGGTGAGTAGCTTGGTTGATAGGAATTATGAGTACGCTTTATGGGTAGGTTAAAAAGCCATGTTTATGGTTGGTGACTTGGGTGACAGTGTTGAGGGTAGGGTGAGTTGAAAAGCCATCTTCATGGTTGGTGACTTTGGTGGCAGTGGCGAGAGTAGAGTGGGTTGAAAAGCCATGTTTATGGTTGGTGACTTGGATGGCAGTAGTGAGGGTAGGGTGGTTTGAAAAGCCATGTTCATGGTTAATGACTTGGGTGACAGTGGCGAGGGTAGGGTGGGTTGAAAAGCCATCTTCATGGTTGGTGACACGTAACTTGGTATTGAACCATCCCTCCACTCATTCACGTAACTTGGTATTGAGCTAACTGCCCATCCATGCACTTAGCACTATGTATTACAGAGATGAGAGTAGGGTGGGTTGAAACATCCATTACCATTAGTTGTTTGTACAGATTTTGTCTAATGTATGGGTGAGTGTCCAAAATAATGTTTCTATGTCTGATAACTGAGCTGACAGGAATTACTGTGTACGATAAAAGGATGGGTTGCTAAAACTACCTTGACGATGGTGGGTTTGAACTATTAGGTACAATAGATGGGTGGGAGAAAAAAAAACTATTCTCCAATGCATGTGTATATAGTAGTATGTATGAGTTGATAAAATGTATCTGTGTAATTTAAAGTGATAACTTCCTTAAAAAAATTCTTCGATTTCGTTTTAATCCTTTCCTTTATAAAAAGTAAATTGTATAAGGAGTTTTTTCCATTCATGCCTTAGAACATTAATATTGCTCCTTATTGTTATACGATGAATATATGATAATATTAGCCAATAAGCTGATATCTTATATAAATATTTACATATATTTAGTTGGTAACAGATAAATAAAGAACACTATTTATATTTATTTGTTAGCACTTAAGAAGGTATTTTGATACTTAATAAGTATTTGAATCCGTTTATGAATAAGAACTGAAACTGATGATAAATTACTGAGTTCAATTATTTAAAACTCAATAAATTTTTGTATGACATTTATTTCATTTAAGAACACTCTTTGATCTCATGAAGTAAAATTACTTTCTTTAAAACACAATAAAATCCTCTCAACAACTGACCTTGATGTATTTTCCTCTTTGAAACTAGTTTGTAAGTGTCAATATATAAACAATAAATTGATTTAGGCATACTTTAATATCTGTAATATTTAGTGATCATTACAGTATGTCGTGAATGTAAAAATTGCTATCAACAAGAAACAATAAATGTTTAGAAGAAGAATTTGAACAAGAAACAAAAATTCTTTCAAAAAGATTGTTAAAAATACAGTAAATACTGAAATATGATTTTGCTAGTGAATATGTAATGGTGGCTCAGCTGCTAAGCAGAGGGCAAGGGCCAAGGTTCGAACCCTCCACTGAGCTAACGGCTGGTATTTCACTTGTTGAGTAAAGTTCACGCACAGGCCTGAAGGTTCAAGTGAAGTAGTGAGTGAAATTATATATATATATATATATATATAATATGCAATGTTTTAACGACAGAGCTCCTTGATATTTCATGACTTTACTTTTGGAATAAAAGTGGTCATTGTGACCTAAACCAATTATTTATAAAAGGAATTAACTGTAGATGGTTTGTATTGTATTGTCAACCAATTCCTCGAATTATGTAATATTAAAAAAAAATATACGTAGTAAATATTAGTAGCTAAGGCAAATATACTAAACTATAAGTTCTAAATTATTTTGTATAAATTTAAAGCAAGTATAATGTACTCACGTATACACTAAATACAATTCAAAATTACATTCAATTAACTAGTTATCATTTTTCATAATCTTTAATTAATTTTTGAATTAAAAAAGAAGAAAAGTATTTAAAGCGTATGTACCTGTAAGGATAACAGTAGCTGTGATTTTATTTTTGCTTTTGCAGCCCATTTACATAATACGAGTAGGTTTAATTTAAATAAAAAAATTACTAATACAGGGTTGTTATACACGAAAATAGCAAATAGTATCTCCATCGAAGTATTATGGTCCAAAGCCACATTATATTTCTATACTATAATCACAAATTACCACTATACTCGCTTCCCATAATACCCACACGCCATGGTCGAGTCTTAGTCCCCAAACTACCTCTATACTCGCTTCCTATAATACCCACACGCCATGGTCGAGTTTTAGTTCCCAAACTACCTCTATACTCGCTTCCTATAATACCCACACGACATCGTCCAGTCTTAGTCCCCAAACTACCACTATACTCGCTTCCTATAATACCCACACGACATCGTCGAGTCTTAGTCCCCAAACTACCACTATACTCGCTTCCTATAATACCTACACGACATCGTCGAGTCTTAGTCCCCAAACTACCTCTATACTCGCTTCCTATAATACCCACACAACATCGTCGAGTCTTAGTCCCCAAACTACCACTATACTCGCTTCCTATAGTACCCACACAACATCGTCGAGTCTTAGTCCCCAAACTACCACTATACTCGCTTCCTATAATACCCACATGACCTCGTTGAGTCTTAGTCCCCAAATTACCACTATATTCGCTTCCTATAATACCCACACGACCTCGTCAAGTCTTAGTCCCCAAACTACCACTATACTCACTTCCTATAATAACCACACGACCTCGTCGAGTCTTAGTCCCCAAACTACCACTATACTCGCTTCCTATAATAACCACACGACTTGGTCGAGTCTTAGTCCCCAAACTACCACTATACTCGCTTCCTTTAATACCCACATGACATCGTCGAGTCTTAGTCCCCAAACTACCTCTATACTCGCTTCCTATAATAACCACACGACTTCGTCGAGTCTTAGTCCCCAAACTACCTCTATACTCGCTTCCTATAATAACCACACTACCTCGTCGAGTCTTAGTCCCCAAACTACCTCTATACTCACTTCCTATAATAACCACACGACTTCGTCGAGTCTTAGTCCCCAAACTACCACTATACTCGCTTCCTATAATAACCACACTACCTCGTCAAGTCTTAGTCCCCAAACTACCACTATACTCTCTTCCTATAATAACCACACTACCTTGTCGAGTCTTAGTCCCCAAACTACCTCTATACTCGCTTCCTATAATACCCACACGACGTCGTCGAGTCTTAGTCCCCAAACTACCACTATACTAGATAGATAGATAAGCATTTTTATTCACAAAAACATCAATTACAATATACAGATCATATAAACGGTGGAAATAGTTCCCCTCATGGGCACATGCCTGTGGGAGGGGAACGGGCCACTACCAGCCAGACGTAAAATAAAATTAAAATGTTACTATTATGTAAACAAATAAAAAATAAAATTATACAGTGCTATGCCCCAACTGAAGAGGCAACAGATGATGAGAAGGATAAATTTTATGAAAAACTAGAGGCACTGGTAAAGAAAATCAAGAGACAGGATATTATCCTTCTAATGGGGGACATGAATGCCAAAGTGGGAGAGGATAATAGTGGCATTGAAAGGATTATGGGTAGACATGGTCTAGGAACGATGAATAATAATGGAAGTAGGCTTGTTGAGTTTTGTGGAGACAGGGAGCTAGTGGTTGGAGGAACTTTGTTTCCCCATAAAAAATGCCATAAATTAACTTAGACCTCGCCAAATGGAATTACAGCCAACCAAATCGACCATGTAGCAATTAGTAAGAAATGGAGGACATCTCTCTTGGATGTGCGGTCTAGAAGAGGAGCTGACTGTGGCAGCGATCATCACCTTGTAACAGCAGATATAAGATTAAAAATAGCTTCAACAAGGGTACAACTAGAGAAGTGACAGACAATGTTTGATTCAAACAAACTTAGAAAGAAAGAGACAGCCCAAAGGTTTAGTCTGGAGCTACAGAATAGATTTGCTGCATTAGACAGGGAGACAGAAGGTATTGAAAATAAATGGGAAGAAATAAAGAAGACCTTTGTAGATACTGCCAAAGAAGTAATAGGATACAAGAAGAGAAAGAGAAAACCATGGATCACAGATGAGACCCTGAAAAAGATTGAAGAAAGGAAGAAGTTAAAAGAGAAGAAGAACCAAGCAAAAGAATACGAAGAAATTATAGCTACTACACATGCATACAATGCAAAACATAGAGAAGTGCGAAGGAGTTTTAGGAGAGACAAGAGAATCTGGGCTGACAATTTGGCAAAGGAAGCTCAAGAAGCTGCAATGCAAGGAAATAGTAAAGAATTGTACAAAATTACTAAGACTCTGGCCAACAAGAAATTTATTGCAAAAAAACCTATTAAAGACACAAGTGGTAAGGTAATAGTAAATTAAGAAAAGCAAAGGGAAAGGTGGAAAGAATTCTTTGAAGAGCTGCTAAATAGACAAGTAGTGATGGAAGAGGTGGAAGTAGAAAATATAAATCAGAGACAGATAGAAAACGAAGTACACATAGAAGACCACAGAATAAACACAGTTGTACCATCGAAGGCAGAAATTGTAACGGCACTCAAGGAAATCAAGAATGGGAAAGCGCCCGGAGTGGATGACATATCTCCAGAAATGCTAAAAGCAAACCCAAACCTTACAGCAGAAATTTTCTATGACCTATTAAAAGATATATGGGATAAAGAATTAATTCCAGATGATTGGAAGAAAGGGTTGCTGATAAAAATTCCAAAGAAAGGGGACATTTCACTGTGCACAAACTGGAGGGGTATTACACTGCTCTCCGTGGCTAGTAAAATTCTCACCAGGATAATTTTAAACAGAATCAAAGGTATAATAGATACAAAACTGCGGAGAGAAGAAGCGGGCTTTAGGAAAGACCACTCATGTATAGACATGATCATTACCCTTAGGATTATAGTTGAACAATGCTCTGAGTTTCAGTCACCAGTGTATCTGTCCTTTGTGGATTTTGAAAAGGCTTTTGACTCCATCAGTAGAGAATCCATTTGGAAAGCGTTATCTGAGGTGGGTGTGCCTAAAAAAATCATTAACCTCATAAAAGAAATATATAGAAATTACAGATGCCAGGTAGTACATGAGGGTAAATTATCCTGTCCATTTGAAATTGGAACTGGAGTAAGGCAAGGCTGTTTGCTTTCACCAATACTATTTCTTATGGTTTTAGATAGCATAATGAAACAAGTTGTAAGTAGGCCCAGGGGTATACAGTGGGGACTGATGGATAGACTGGAGGACATAGATTTTGCGGACGATCTATGCATAATGTCTCAAACACTGAATGACATGAAAGGAAAGCTTGAAGACCTTCATAACAAAGGAGAAAAAGTTGGCCTAAAAATAAATTTTGAAAAAACAAAAGAAATGAGGATAAATAATAGAAATAATCAGCCGCTGGTGGTGAATAACAAACTTATTGAGCAAGTTGAACAATTCCAATACCTGGGAAGCATTGTTTCTAAGACGGGTGGAACTGATGAAGATGTAACCAGTAGGATTAGGAAGGCCAAAGGAGCATTTGCCCAACTTGCACCAGTTTGGCGATCAAGTCAAATAAGAAGAAAGACAAAATTAAGGATTTTTGAAACCAATGTAAAGTCGATCCTTCTATATGGCTGCCAGACATGGAAAGTCACTAAAACAGTAACAAGTAAACTGCAAGTCTTCATAAATAAGTGTCTCCGAAGAATCTTTAACATATACTGGCCAGATAGAATTTCAAACGAGGAATTGATGCGAAGAGCAAATGAAAATCCTATTGGTGATACCATTAAGAAGAGGAAGTTTGGGTGGATAGGCCATACACTAAAAAGGCCCATTAACAACATCAGCCGACAAGCCCTAGATTGGAATCCCCAAGGAAGTAGAAAGAGAGGAAGACCGAAGATAACTTGGAGGAGGTCAGTCGAGAGGGAGATTGGAGAGGAAGGCAAGAGTTGGGAAGAAGTAAAGCAGCTGGCACAGGATCGGGTGCGATGGAAGGCATTTGTTGCAGCCCTACGTCCTCCAAGGGAATACAGGAATTAAATAAATATAAATAAATAATATAAATAAACTTATGTTTCATAACAATTATTACTTAAATTACAAAATTACAATGATACACTTTTATAAACTAAATTTCGTAACATTAGAAGCCACAGCAAATAAAATTAAAATAAAAACTAATAATAATAATACTACAGAGTACTTTAATACGCTAAAAAAAACTACTATAAATATCTGACCTAAAACCTGGACACATTTCACATTTCAGACACTTGCCCACGCCCATAATTACACGATATTGTTACACAAAGCATTACACATTCATACACTACAGCATACACACCTACATGAAAGATCACACATACCTAAGAGAGACGCACCCAACTCCTCCTCACACACATGCACGTTTAGAATACACAAATTAAATAGACTATCTGACATAACCTTCATATACGCACACACCTAGCATAAATAATGGGCGCAAGCACAGTGACTGTATATCACACACACACCAACCAAAACACACAGCACATGCACACACACTTACATCTTCTCACGCACAATCATACCACAAACGCACTTTAAAAACCACACACGAAACAATCAAACCTCACACGCATACACTCACACCTCACACATACCTCACCCCACACTAAAAAAAAAAAAATAAATAAATAACAAAAAATAAACGCACTCACTCATGCACACGCACATCAACATACACACAAAACAGACAACATTCACCCCCCCCCACCTTTCAAGCACCAACACAAGTCAAAGTTTGACATTTATAAACCAAGAAAAAAACCTGTATATGGCGACACAACTAGATATTTAACGTTATTCAGTGTACATAGATATTAATAGATTGTATATATTTTTCCTTCCTACCTCAACAAGCCATTTGTTCACACATTTTTTGAATGTACCTATTGAGCATGGAGCTGGAGCTCTGATATGGTTGGGTAAATTCAGGTATAAAACATTAGCAATATAAGAAGGATTTGTTTTGTTTATTGATTTTGTAATTTTCGGTACCGCGATTTTAAGGTTTATTGACGTTCTCGTAAAATGGCTGTGGATTTCAGGTCTATTAACTACGGTTGGGTTTTTGAAAATATATATAGCCATTACTCTAACATACAGTTGTGTAAGGGAAAAGACTTTAAATTCATTGAACAAAAGATCTGTTGAATATCTCCTACTTTTGCGGAGAGCTGTTTTAATAATTGCTTTCTGTGTCGTTTCCAAAGCACTTAAAGACGATTTGTATGTACCACCCCACGCTATTACGCCATATTGAAGTAGTGATTGTACATAGGCGCAATAAACGTTTCTAATCAGATCCTGCGTTAAGATTTTACTGAGCACTGAAAACATAAATATTAACTTTCTTAATTTGTGTCTAAGCTGTTGTATGTGCGGTACCCATTTTAAACGCATATCAAACACGATACCGAGATACTTAAACTCACTCACACATTCTACAATCTCACAAGACACACATCCATTAAGGCCACCACCACATGAATGAAGATGCAAATTAATGTTTATCGGATCACGATCAGCCCTTAAAGAGATTGGCAAGCACTTTGTCTTCTGTAAATTTACAGTGAGTCGATTCTGATCTAACCATCGCTTGACAGTAAGCAAGCCACGCTCAGCAGAGCCGAAAACTTCCTCTCAGCTGGCTCCTTCAAACAACAAAGCCGTGTCATCAGCGTATAGGGCGTATATATTATACTCGCTTCCTATAATACCCACACGACATCGTCGAGTCTTAGTCCCCAAACTACCTCTATACTCGCTTCCTATAATACCCACATGACATCGTCGAGTCTTAGTCCCCAAACTACCTCTATACTCGCTTCCTATAATAACCACACGACATCGTCGAGTCTTAGTCCCCAAACTACCTCTATACTCGCTTCATATAATACCCACATGACATGGTCGAGTCTTAGTCCCAAAACTACCTCTGTACTCGCTTCCTATAATAACCACACGACATCGTCAAGTCTTAGTCCCCAAACTACCTCTATACTCGCTTCCTATAATACCCACACGACCTCGTCAAGTCTTAGTCCCCAAACTACCACTATACTCGCTTCCTATAATACCCACATGACCTCGTTTAGTCTTGGTCCCCAAACTAACACTATACTCGCTTCCTATAATACCCACACAACCTCGTCGAGCGTCAGTCCCCAAACTACCACTATACTCGCTTTCTATAATACCCACATGACCTCGTCGAGTCTTAGTCACCAAACTACCACTATACTCGCTTCCTATAGTATCCACACACCATCGTCGAGTCTTAGTCCCTAAACTACCACTATACTCGCTTCCTATAATACCCACACAACCTCGTCGAGCCTTAGTCCCCAAACTACCACTATACTCGCTCTCTATAATACCCACATGACCTCGTCGAGTCTTAGTCCCCAAACTACCACTATACTCGCTTCCTATAATACCCACATGACCCAGTCGAGTCTTAGTCCCCAAACTACCTCTATACTCGCTTCCTATAATAACCACACGACATCGTCGAGTCTTAGTCCCCAAACTACCTCTATACTCGCTTCATATAATACCCACATGACATGGTCGAGTCTTAGTCCCAAAACTACCTCTATACTCGCTTCCTATAATACCCACACGACCTCGTCGAGTCTTAGTCCCCAAACTACCTCTATACTCGCTTCCTATAATACCCACATGACCTCGTCGAGTCTTAGTCACCAAACTACCACTATACTCGCTTCCTATAGTACCCACACACCATCGTCGAGTCTTAGTCCCTAAACTACCACTATACTCGCTTCCTATAATAACCACACTACCTCGTCGAGTCTTAGTCCCCAAACTACCTCTATACTCACTTCCTATAATAACCACACGACCTCGTCGAGTCTTAGTCCCCAAACTACCTCTATACTCACTTCCTATAATAACCACACTACCTCGTCGAGTCTTAGTCCCCAAACTACCACTATACTCGCTTCCTATAATACCCACACGACCTCGTCGAATCTTATTCCCCAAACTACCTCTATACTCGCTTCCTATAATAACCACATGACCTCGTCGAGTCTTAGTCCCCAAACTACCTCTATACTCGCTTCCTATAATACCCACACGACCTCGTCGAGTCTTAGTCCCCAAACTACCTCTATACTCACTTCCTATAATAACCACACTACCTCGTCGAGTCTTAGTCCCCAAACTACCTCTATACTCACTTCCTATAATAACCACACGACCTCGTCGAGTCTTAGTCCCCAAACTACCTCTATACTCACTTCCTATAATACCCACACGACCTCGTCGAGTCTTAGTCCCCAAACTACCTCTATACTCGCTTCCTATAATACCCACATGACCTCGTCGAGTCTTAGTCCCCAAACTACCAATATACTCACTTCCTATAATACCCACACGACCTCGTCGAGTCTTATTCACCAAACTACCTCTATACTCGCTTCCTATAATAACCACACGACCTCGTCGAGTCTTATTCCCCAAACTACTAATATTTTCTTAATCATGGTCCCAATATTTTACTTTTTTCTTCTAGGTACAGTCTCCAAACAACTGTATTAATGGCTGCGTGGTAATATATATAAAAAGATTAAAAATTTATTCGACATTAAACCTGTACATAAGAACTTATCTGTAAAGGATGGCTTAAAGAATTCAATACCTTTTACATTAAAGTTGAGGTAAGAAATAATGAGCTTTCAGACAAGAAGTGCGGAGGGATAGTATAACAAGTTTACATATACTACGTGATTTAAAATATTTCTATCAATAATATATTGAATACAAAAAATACCTGATAAAGTGTAGCTGTTGGTCTCCAATCATTTATCTGTATAAAGAGAGTGTTAATTATTCTCATATTGTTTACCTAAGAATATTAAATACACTAAGACTAACAGTTTTATAAAGCACATATTTTGAGCTATTCTAAACTAGTTTTCTTAACGAAAAGGTTTTCTTAACTTAAGTAAGTAAATATTTGTCTAGTTAAAAACGTGAGTAACTGAGAAAGCATGTGTATAGTGAAAAAAAAACTAAGCCCCTATAATACCTTTATTTGCAAACAGGCTAAAGTGAACAATTCAAGAGTTACAAAAGGGAAGATTTAATAAATAAAAAACTTCATCTTAATTACAGGCATTGCAACCTATCTCGGGATGGAAAAATATCTGGTTTTTATATTATTGCCATAATTATGTTCCGTAACCACAAACAATTATGCATGTCATTATGGAAGGAGTATATAATATTTGTGTGTTTTGCTTGGTTTGATACTACTTCCATTCGTTCAATAAACATGTCTCCTTAAAGACACGTGTACGTTACACTCACTCTAATGGAAGAGTTGGGTTCCAAGTTTAGGTCCACAACTAACTTTTTGATTCACAACTCTAGCCCACATAACTGTTCAGTACATTTACTGGACAGTATTGGGAACACCAACAAGTCTTTATAGAAACTTTTATTTACAAACAATTTGTAAAATCCTCACCGTTCACGTCTAATAGTTTACTTCACGACGAACAGGCAGGACGTCTCATCTATTAACTGTCAAATAATCACAAATCTTACAAATGTTAGTGAAATACTTAGTACAGCTTATTGGAATAATGGAACCTTAATAACAAATTGTATTTCTCGAATGGTGTTTACATTTTTTAGACAATTTTTAAACACAAATAGTAGAATAGTTGTTAGTAATCAGTTGTATTTATCGTAACCTATTTTAATAGACAAAGAAGATAACATGTTAACAATAATTTTTGATTACGTACTAAATTATATGATATAAATTATTTAAATTCGGTGCTCATCCACATTAAGGGTAATGATAAAATATAATTTTAAAAAATTGTTATAATACTTAAAACTTATATTCCTATTGGAAATAAACAACGGTTGATACCAACCGCTTTGACAATTTGTATGATATAAAAATAAATTAAAGTGGAAAGCTACATTTAACCAGCCGAAGTTAGGGCTGAGTTACTTAGACTTAGTAGACTTAGAGGTAACTTCAAATCACCACCACTGACTGAGCAGGTGGGATACGTGAAAAACCAGGATCGCTCAAAAATCATCCATCCAAGGGCTAGCCACGATCGACGTTACCTGACGACTTATTTTACGATAACATCAGTACCCTCCGGTCAAGGCCACTTGTAACAGATCTCATCAAACCGTTTCGATCAATATTTGAATTACACAGTACTTTTAAAAATATATTTTACCATGTAACCCCAAACTAAATAATGGGATTTCTTTATTTATTTTGTTGTAAATTTAATAGAATGGCTTATTCAATACACTCAAACAAGAAACTATAAACAACTCAAGTTTAAATGATTGCGATATCGCATATGTTGAAGAACATTACATTCTTTGCCCCATTGGAATGTCTTACTATAAAATCCAAATATCTCAATCAACCGTAAAGAAGTTGAAGGCTGAATATAAAAATCAGTCTAACAGTGTTAAGATATATTTTTAGTAAAATTTTTGTGTAGTGTAACATTAATTAACAAAACATAACTACAGTGCAAGTATAAATTAACAAAACAGAACTACAGTGCAGGTATAAATTAACAAAACAGAACTACAGTGCAGATACAAATTAACAAAACAGAACTACAGTGAAGGTATAAATTAACAAAACAAAACTACAGTGCAGGTACAAATTAACAAAACAGAACTACAGTGCAGATATAAATTAACAAAACAGAACTACAGTGAAGGTATAAATTAACAAAACAGAACTACAGTGATGGTATAAATTAACAAAACAGAACTACAGTGCAGGTATAAATTAACAAAACAGAACTACAGTGCAGATATAAATTAACAAAACAGAACTACAGTGAAGGTATAAATTAACAAAACAGAACTACAGTGCAGGTATAAATTCACCTTAAGCATATGGATCTTGATCAACCACCCACTCACCCTCCATTCCTGACTCTGACACCTCTTATACTCACTCGACTCGAGACGTCCCACTTACCTAGCTTCATACTTCCTTGTAGAGATATATGACAATTACCTACACAAATACCTTAAAACCACATAGCTCATTGCAGAAAGTCAAATACGTGGTTTTGTTACGTTCATGTATATTGGTTTAATATATACATGAACGTAAAACCATGTATATATTAAACCAATATATACATGGTTTTAGGTCATCTCACATGCGACACAGTGGCTTACCTTTGTGTACCACATCAAATAAGTTTAAAATTATCATAATAATTTAAAGAATATAAAAACTGCAGTTCATCGTATTTTCCACCATACTTTACCTCTCTTAATATTGATCTGCAATAAATAAATTCGTTAATCTATAATACTTGTTTACCATGTTCGTACTCCTCTCCATGTTACGGATGCCACCAATATAATCAGTCTGTAATCAAGAAATGATAAGAGGATAAACATTTTTATATTAATATTCTTTAGTTGCATGTCATTTAACTTTTTATTTTTTAATTTTTTAAAAGATTATGTGCAAGACGAATTGGCATATTTACAATGTAGAAAGATATTGAGTTATATCAACGTGTACAGGATTCAAGAGATCAGTGTTTCTAACTGTGTAATTATAAAACAAACTCAAAACAACTGCCAGGATTATTTTTATATATTTCATCATAATCATTAATTTATGTATAAAATTGAAAATACATTAATTTTGTTTTATGTCCATAACTGATAGTAAAAATGTGTCAGTTTTTACAACATATGCCAGGTTGTGTTATTTTAGAAAATGCTGTATAAAACCAAGTTTATGAACCACAATATTGATTTATAAAACAAGTAGATATACGAGATATAAAACAAACTAATTAATTTAAATTAGAAAAATAAGTGTATAGACCAATTAGTGAGGGGTTCACGATGAATGGAGGTACTTAAAGGGATAATTATCTTTACCGATGTAAAATAAGGATGGATTAATCTTCCCAGAGAACTTCCTTCCTGGAAACAGTTTATCATAGTTTTTAAGTGATGAATCATGTTATTTAATATATGTTTTTATATGCATTTTATCTAGTCAAAATCTGAATGATGTCTATTTTTTTATTATAGTTTGCATGCCACATTTTGTGTGTGTATAGAGGGTGTCTCGTAATAAGTGACCAAAATATTACTAAGTTACGAGTATACTATAGGCCAAGAAAAAAAATTTTCATCATGTAATGTATAGTCTTATCTTGCTTAGTTTTCCGTCTGTCTGTCTGTTGTTTTCAGATAATATTTTTTATCTCTGTAACGGTTTGAGATATTAAATTCAAAATTTCTAAGTTTGTTTATCTAAAAGTCTACATGTTAAATAAAAGTTTCAAAATATTATCATTTACTGACTTCAACACTTCAACCCTTAATAACTTTTAAAGAAGTAGTTTTATGAAAAAGTGCTAAGACATATAAAAGATAGATATTTTGAATATAAACATTTTGGTATTTTATTTAAAATCGTAAAACAAGTTATCACAGAAAAACGAGCAATTATGTAAACTCATTATTTTGGGAAATTTACTAACTTTAGTTTTAAATTGGAACAAAATAACTATTGACATGCAACTTCGTTTGATTATTATTTAGCATATTAAAACTAGCTCAATATCCCCCCCCCCCCTGTGCTGGTTGCAAAGTCGAAACTGTTTTAAAGCTGAATGTCGGACATGCTCAATAGCATTGTGTTCCTGAATCCATTCACCTGCTTCAATAATTCGAGCAACCAAGTTCATATCGTCACACACTGGAGTTGAATACACTAATTGCTCATGTGTTCCCAAACGTACAAATCTAGTGGAGTGAGATCTGGGGATCGCGTGGGCCAAGAAACAGGCCACCGCGTCCAATCCATTTATTTTCATAAACTGTATCAAGGTGTTGCCGGACTTCACTACTACTGTAAAGTGAGCTGCAGCTTCTTCTTGCTGATACCACATTTATTGCCTAATGTCAAAAGGTCTCGAAGGAAAACTAAATATGTTTGTCCATTCAGCATATTTGGAAAAATCTATGGGCCGATTAGGGTGTCATTTATTATGCTAGCCCACACGTTAACTGAAAATCTAACTTGGTGATGTCGTTGAACTGTTCCGAACGGATTCTCTTAGGCCCAAACATGATTATTCCCTTACGAGAGAAACTAGTCTCATCAGTGAACAGAACACTCTTTAAGAAGTTATGAGAATCTACCTCTTTGTAACACCCAACGTGAACATTCTTACCTTTTTGCATAATCTCCTGGTTGTATTTCTTGCACCTTTCGAATTTTAAAAGGATATAATAACTGTTCATTCAATGTTCTCCAAACGGTACTTTTACTTGCATTCATATTGCGTGCTATGGCCCTTGTACTTGTCGAAGGATTATTGTCTAAGTGTTGTAAGGCAGCTTCTTCAAAAGCAAGGGTCCGAACAGGTCTTGGTCGGCCTGATCTCCACGAGTTCTAGGTAACACTGCTACTTTCTCGGAGACGTTGGTGGACTGCAGGTTGATGTCTAGCAGGAAATCGCTCTGCGGACAATATTTTTGCTAAAATTGCATTCCCATCAGCTAACCCATACATGTAATGAATATAGCTGCATTCAGCTACAGTAAATTGTTCCATTTTCAGTAAAAATTATTATTTAAAGTAAAACTAAAAAAAAAAAAAAAACTACATATACTGCAAAGAACTTACTATTGTACGGATGTATAAATGAGAAACAATACAAAACTGTATTAAATTAATTGTGAAATAGTGTAAACAAATCATCACAATATTTAATTGTTGCATAAATTATTAATAACTGCTTAATACAAATCAACTGTTTTAATGCTACATCAGCTGATAAGTAAAATGCTCATAGAGAAACTTAAAACAAAAGTAGGTGAATTTCTCAAAAACACCTACATTAATGCTTACATTATTGAGTTTACATTATTGCTAGTTTTTATGCAAGTACTTATTGTACGATTTTTAATAAAATAACAAAATGTTTGCATTTAAAAGATCTATTTTTTATATATCTTAGCACTTTTCCATTAAACTAACACTTTAAAAGTTATTAAGCGTTGAAGTATTTAAGTGTCCGCCATTTCGTTTCAGTAAATGATAATTTTTGAAACTTTTATTCATCATGTAGACTGATAAGGTAATAGACATTTTGAATTTTATCTCTCAAACCATTACAGAGATAACAAATACTGTCTGAAACAATAGACAGACAGACAGACGGAAAACTAAGCAGGGTAGGACTACACATTACATGATGAAAATTGTTTTTCTTGGCCTATAGTATAACTTGGAAAAGTTTTGGTCACTTATTACGGGACACCATGTAAAAATAGTTTAATAAAGCATTGGCTTGTTTTAACTTATTGACTCAACTGGTGAAATAATTAAAGTGAAAGAGATTTATAGGATAGTGCCTATGTTCTTGGAAAACCTCCTGTCTTGGGAATGCAATAAAGTGCAGTAAAAGGACCTATCCAGAACAAACATGAGTTCTTTAAGAGGCAACGGAAAAGACGCTGTCTACTATCTTGTAATAATGGAATCCATTCTAAACTGGGAGTACTTCTAGTGTACAGAATAACGATTATACAAAGCTAAATTTAATATGTTAATGAAAAGGAGTCTTGACTATCAATAGTGTACATTATTTACAGAACTGGAGGTAATATACATTTATCTTTATCTTACTATTCCTCATGACAACACTCAACTTGTAAAAGAAGTTTTTTTCCAATTTGTAAATTAATTTCAGCATATTTAACAGGTAGGCATTATTTAAAAATTCTATACTCAAATTTCATAAAATTACACATTTCCAAAATTTACTTTAAAACTATAGTTATTGTAAGTGTTAAGCTTATTATCTTTCATACGAACCATTGCTTTTGGGGAATTTTGATACATGCTCTTACCGCAGGATATACAATTTAACAGCATCTGCAATTTAAATTTATTCAGTTTAAAAAATCACTTTGGTTATTGATAAAATTAGATTTATTATTTCCAACCAAAAATAGATTTATTGGCATTTTCGTCAGATATTAACTGTTATTATCTTCTGTACATTTATTTATAATTCACTAGAACTACTAAATATATGTCACCCGAGGCAAAAGAGCAGAATTTGTTATAATAACCAATAGTTATAACAGTGCATCTCCACTTTTAGTGCGACTAAAGTAAATCTAAAAAACTTCTACCTATCAACTAGGTCATTCTTGTACCAACTGAGTAAAGCTAAAACTTAATATTTATCTCCAAGTCTTATTGTTATAGAGATTTTCGAAGATGAAGTAAAAATGCGAAAATGAACTGATTGAAAAAATAAGTTGGATGACTAATAAAATTAGGTCAATTTATGTGCATGAATCAAACCTATAAGTTATGATTTCAAATTATTGTATTTCACACATTAAAAATATATCTAAGTGATATTAACATATATTTATCAAGTTTAAACCCTAATATGTCAAAAAATAGTCGGGTATGGAGATCCTAGTCCAGATGAAAAACCTTGACCATCGGGTTTACGTTAAGCTAATTAGCTATGACTAGTGCTCATTAAGGAGGATAATTGACTTGTATTTTATTTTATAGTAAATTCAACACTTAACTCTGCAGTAGTTTGGATTCCACGCAGAGATAAACATTTCTATCTCTGTAAATTCTCTGTCTATTCTTCACACTGATAGTAGAGAATAGGTTTCATATTTCCAAGGAGTAGTTCAGTACCGAGGAACCTTCATCGTGGTTCGAGAGCACGCTGTTGTCTTGGCCACTGGAATAATGTTCATTAAATATTTAAGCTATCGTAAGGGTAAAAAAAATTACAATAAAGGTAAAAAAATTAATAAATTAACTCTCATTTGAACATTTTTACTTTTCTTTACTGCTTGTTTTACATCTTTTAGACACATCCGTTTTGATAGTGCAATTTTCGACATATTTTATGCATTATTGTCATTGTAAAATTGTGATATTTTAGTATAGGTTAACAACAATTACCGTTATAAATGGTTAATTAAATATTTAGTAGTCACAACATCAATAACATATGATTTTTGTATTCATTGGATCATTTAAATTTGCTAGATTAACCTATTGAAGTTAAACTTATAGCACGACATGTATAAAAAGGGAAATTTTAAGGAGATTTGTAAATTGGTTATAAATATAGTATGACTACCGTGGTACTGTACTATATGTTTGACAATAAAACCCAAGGGAAATTATTCAAACAAGATACCGTGTGTGAAATACGACTAATTATTGCAAACAATGGTTTTTGCTAGACATAATTTTATACGTTTATTTATGCATACTATTCAGTATAAATACAAATGCTCGATATTATCTATTCTAGTTACCCGAAGATTGAACATACCAATAACATACAAGAAAGTCAACTGCAGTGTTGACAAGCTAGAGATGGCTGTCTTTCACATAATCTATTATACGAATGTTTGAGCGCTGTCATGGTAACTGGCATTGTCATATTGGTCTTTGACATCAGCTGTTACACGAATGTTTGAGCACTGTCATGGTAACTGGCTAATAAGTTATGGTCTTTGACATCAGCTGTTACAAGGATGTTTGAGTGCTGTCATGGTATTTGGCATTGTCATAGTGGTACTCCAATGTTTAAGTGCTGTGTTGGTAACTGGCTTTGTCATTGTCGTCTTTGACATCAGCTGTAACACGAATGTTTGACCACTGTCATGGTAACTGGCATTATTACTGTCATCTAAGACATTTCGTACTGTCACGGTGTTGTAAATAGCTATCTCATTTCTTACATCGTTGAAGCTGTAACTGATTTAATTAGTGATTGGGCCCGTGACAAAATTAGCCGTTTATATAGTATATTTGTTGAAATTAACGTTGATATTTTTGTATCATATATTTAACGGCTTTAAATGTATGTTTCAGGTATATTTTTATAATTTTATAGAAGCTATAGATTAAATAACCCATAAAACTGCTAATAACTAAATTACGAGATGTTAGGATCTTTAGCATTTCTTATGAAGCAAAAATGTACTGTCATTTGAACTTAAATTTTAATGGAACATTTTTCAACAAATATAGAGTACCATCTTGATAAAAAAATAACCGAGTCCTCTGCATCCTTTCAGACTTATCGTTCCCTGTCTTGTTCAATAAACGTAACCTCTTTGAAAGCCAGGTTTGTTACGTTCACTGTAATGTAGGGTTAGATTCTACTTCCAGGACCTCACTCCACAACTAAATTACAATATCAGTCGGTCCCTACGAACATACATTGAACGAAATGTATGTTATGGTAAATGGTAGTCATATTACTAAATACACCCTCCTAGCTAAAATATCACATTGATTTGTCTGTTATGACAAATTAACGATTTCCATCCTTTAACCTTTTTTTAAGTAACCAGTCTTAACATTTAAGAATTCAGTAGACAGATTCAACATTATAAGTTTATCATTTTACTCGAATACTTGAAATAAAATTAATTGCAGTTTATATATCGTAGCCCGATTGTATTAACTTTATTAACTTTGTCATACGGTTCATAAGGATCATCACATGTTTTATTTTATAATTGGTCTTTAATACTGTCGATATCTAGAAATAATAAAGTACGTACAGTTAATTGTTTACTTGTTACATTATTTAAATGAATAATTTCTAAGAAGGAGATAAACGTAACTAAACATAATCGAAAACTGTTCAGTTGGATACACAGCAGTTTAGAGCAGCAGTATTAAACTGCACCAACATTATAGGTTTGTTTACTAGAAGATAAAAACGCATATTCTTTCAATCAATTACAACATTTACTCTTATTAGACAAATATTTCAAAAATTCTTTCTTGCTACCTCAGAAACTGAAATTAAATATATGGTTGTCAATAAATAATTCAACACAAAAATAACGCCGATTATATCCTGAATACAAATTCTTGATGTCTCGGAACACAATGCTTATGTATTTTACATTAAAATTCTACAATAGAATTGACTGATATAATGGCGGTTAGTAGCTTCCACAGCTATTCATGTAGTATTTTTAAAAGGCTGTTTAAAATTCAAGAGAGAGCTCAATTAGCTATCTATTTTTATTGAAATATTAGTGTACCTAAAAGGTTAGAAAGTAAATAATACGAAAATTCTCTAAAATTGAATGTTGTCAGTAAAATAATAAATATTGAAATGCTTTAAAAATAAACAGCTAAAAATAAATCCAACACTAAGATTCCGAACAATGTAAAAGTAAAACATGCCATTTAAAACAACAGTGAATATTTAATTGGCGGAACGTGCAATAAAAGCATATTGTGAACAGCAATTATATGTCATATTGGAATATGTTACTTACTGAATTTCTTAAAAACTCTTTTGTTGAAGCAACTTGGCAACGTATGTGAGTGCATGTATATAAAATATGTATATCATGGTAAATACATTTTTAAAACAGTTTAAGAATATGTTATGCAGAGTTATATAAGAATATATTTCTGTAATCTGAAGAATTCTTCCATATAAAATATTATAATAATATTTATTTATTCATATCTTTGCATTTAAAATATCTTTTTCTTATAAAATTAACTTATTTATACCTCTAGCTTAAAGCTAATTCAGAGATATACTAATTATATTTACTACATTTCTAGGAATAAGAATATATAGAAAAAAGAAAATCTTATCAACCAACAATGAAATATAGTATGGTTACAAATACTTATAACAATTACAAATGTTTTAAAACGTTATAATTGTTTATGATGTTTATTTTACCAATAATTTTGTTGTGATTAGTATTTTTTTTAAATATTACATTTGTACTCTTTTTTTAAATTTTTTTTATTGGAGATATAAATAATTGAGAAAAAAACAGACATTTAAAAATATCAAAATGTAAAATAAGATGTGAATCAGATATAAATTAATGATCTACAAAGAAGTATATATTTTTATATACTTGACAGTTATTTTTGTAAATTTAGGCCCACTAAAACAATAAAATATAAGATGATTAAATAGCTAATAATGTTGAATTATTATTATGACAATCAATTCAATAATAGTTATTATGACGAGAAATATAATCGTATCCAAGTAGATGGCAGTGAATTAACACAATGTAGTAATACAAATCATACAACCTCGTTTATTAAACTGAAATAACCAAATAAGGAGCTTACAGTAGTTCAGTTTATTAACCACAAACAAATATATCTATTAAAAAAATATCTCAAAAATGCAAATTTTAATAACGCACGCAAACATTAATCATGAAGTTAACTGTGATTTATATACGATTCAAAATGGACTTTAAAGTACGTACAAATATGATTGATGAGAAAAGTAGAACGAAAGTTCTAACTTTAAATGAGTCCCTTTTGACAATTGATACTGTACTGAGATGGGCTTAAGAGCAATAAAGGCATAATAATAAACCATAGCACAAGTGCTTCAGGATATAGTCGATTTAGGCAACATAAAGTTATCTATCTGCTCTATTGGAGTTTTGGAAAATTACCAACAGTTTTAATGTGTTTATAGTGGTTGTAGAGCGTACATATATAGTCTAGGTCGACACTTAACACGGATTTTAATTTACATGAAGAAAATATGTGATAAACATATGTTCCATTAGTATGAATGAAAAGAAATACGTAATACATATACGTATTAAGCTATTCAACATTGGTAACTTATATTACCTAACTTCGGGACAGAAAACTTGTAAATTCGGTGTTATCAGCCAATAAAACTTTCTTTGTATGTTTTTAACTTCGCAAACCAGTTTCGAAATTTTTATATAAACAAAGAAACATTGAGAAGGCCATAGTTAAATATGTTTTATTGGTAATTTTAGTTCAACTGGCTTTACAAGTTACAAGCTGTCTATATTGAAGCTATTATAATATTGCACCTGTCATAGAGTATGATATAGAATATAAAAATACTATTCAGGTCTGTAAATTATATTAAAATATAAAAACATTATATCGATATTGTTACTGAAAACAAGATCTTAAACAAAATTAAACTTGAAGTCTTAAAATTGAGCTATATTTTCGTTTGACTCTTTGAATTAGAAAATGTCATTTTGACGTATTTATACGAAACATTAAACTGCTAATATGAAACATTATAATGTTGGTACATTTATCATATTTAATCTTAGTTTAAGATCTGAACTAAATTGATTTTTGACATAATACTGTCTCAACAGTAAGATTCTATTTATTTTACTTATAGTTACACTTTTCTTTCAATGTTGATGTAACCACCACATCATGTGTGGTTCTACTACTAAAAATGCTGGAACATGCTTTAGTATTGACCTAACTGCCTGAAAACGTTACGCGGGAGGGTGACGCGTAACCATGAAAACACAATGACATATCAGTGTTGACTTCAATAATGATTTTATTTGCAAGCGTTCATCAAAGTACATCTTTAGTTTCCATGACAACTCTTGTTAAAAATATACAAAATTAAGTCCTATAGGATTATATAAGATAATAATAATAATAATTAACTTCCTTTCAAGGTGGTAATGAGTCATCGCGTGAGTAAGAACCTGAGCCGCGAAACAATAAAATTTAAAAAGTAAAGATATATTTATATTTTTAAGATATGTTAATATTTTTTGTAATTCCTTACATGAAATCTAAAATTCGTTGTTTTCAGCTAAAGCATGTTCCATGTTTCTTGAATTTTAGCCGTAGGCTCTAAGCAAATCATATCTTAAACATATAAATATATCTTTACTTTTTAAATTTTATTGTTTCGCGGCTCAGGTTCTTACTTAACCACCACTTTCAACTTGTCAAATGGATCACGTACATGAAACAAGCAAAGCCAGTGGTTGTGACAGAACTGTTGATATTTATGGATTGAAAAACACCAAATAACAAAATATTATTTGATTGTTTCTGATTTAATATTGTGCACAAGAAAGATTATAAATAACGTGTATGAATGCCTCTTGCAAGGTTATTGTAAAGACTCATAATTGTACCTAGCATGTTTATTAGCGCATAATAGGACATTGTGTTAACAAGGATAAATTATATTTTTATTTGATACAGGAAGTTTTCATTTAATCTTAATAATAATAGGGTTACTTTTTTATTTACTTATCTCTTATCTCTTAGTTGTATTATAGTACTTTTTAAAATTTTTACATCAAAACAGGCACAGTCTAAGAGGAACATTTTGTTTTATTTAATTTACAATTTTTTAAATTATTTTGTTTGATATTTATTATTTTAATTCTTATCATTTTAGACATGTATTTTGGTTAAACCTGTTATAGAACAGGTGGATGTTGTATGGAACCAAATAGCATTGCATATTATGTTTATGGTAGGCTACAATAGCTAGTCCTGGTAGTGTAACTTGTATTAAACAAAAGACTTAGTTGAATCCTTGATAAGTTTTAAATACATTTATTTTTACGTACTGACCCATTTCAAAGATATTTAAAAGGGTACCTATTATTTCATTTCAAGGACCTATTACTACTTATTGATGTTAATAGTGTTCAGATGAAGTGGTATTACAAATACGGGTTTTGATGTGTACCGGGTATACACATACATACACACAATAATAAGCTAAATTAGTGTAATTAAAGTGTATAAGGCCATAGGGCAGTATAAACTATTGACGTATTGCTGATCATAATTTGGTTTGAACATACAGTATATAATATTTAGTAAACGTAATATATTTTCATTAAGTCTGTTTTATTTGGCCAGTTTTGTAGCTGGCCCTACAACATATTACTCGTACACATTTATTGTACGATCCAGCAACTCTTAAAATTAATACGAGAAGGTTAACTACTATTCTTATTTTATTTTATCCATTAAGTAATTTTTAAGGAAGTCAAAGTTTAAGTATCGACAAAAAATTGCTCGAATAACAGTTTACATTAACTCAAATATTTACTATTGGCATTACATTTATTAATAATAAAAAAAGTTAATAGCTTGATTTAATATATATTTTTATTACGTTTAAAATAAATAATCTACAAAATTTAATCAGTAAATATTTAAATGACTTAAATGTAAAAGTTGTGTCAAGTATACCTAATGATTTATGGTGGCGCAGTTCTGTAACTCAGCTACTTGGGGATAAAGTGTTTGGGAGATTGTAGGCGATAGGTTCCATGCTCGGTTCTCTTAATACCGACACGGTGTCCGCACAATGGTTGTCATCAATATAGACACTACTATAGAACTCTGGAGTGTCCGTGTTGAATGGTAGTCAAGGTTCAGATGTTGTGTAGAGAGAGAACTGAGTATCATTCTTGTCAGTAAGCTGAAAATCAGACCAACACTACGTGGTTCGGATTCCACGTAAAGCTGTAGTTCCCATAGTTGCCCTGGCTATTGGGATATTAATAAATAGTCCTTTCTGAGCTAGGTCGAACTCAAATAGTGACAATGACTACACTCGTTTATCTACACTCATCACACTCATTTACTCCTCATATTCGCCCATATCTCTACGATCAGCGTCTTAGAAATGAATAATGAATAGAACCCACGGTACGTTAAATTAACCAAGTCACACGTGCCTTTAACTTAAGTTCTTTGACACACACACACCATAAGTTGGTGCTTTGCCTTATCTGAAAGTTTTAATATATCACTTACGGCTGGTTGTGCGTGATAACTTATCTTTACATACCTTATCTTTGGTACCTCATGCAGGTAATGAAGTCAAGTTTAATGTCAGAGACATTTGTAGTTTTAAATATTGTTTAAATTATAAAATAATGAATATACTGAACGTCTATAACATCTTGGGTTTTTTATTAAAATATAGTTAATGAATTTTACCTAGTAATTAATGGTAATCATTGTGCTTCAACCTATGAATATGCTTAACGTCATAACATACTCAAAAATAATTATAATAATAATATTATACAGAGTTCAGAGATATAAGGTATGAAACAGTTCAAAATACGGTGTTAAAGACAGTATTATCTAAAGAAACCACAAAAACGTATATCTTAATGGTTGCCAAATAATTGAGAAGAAACCATAGGAAACGATGTTTCACTATTTACTTCATTCAAGTTATAAATATTTAATTTTTTATCCTTTTCAAACAGTTCCATTCATTAGAAAACTTTTAAAAAAACAGTGTTTAAATAATCCGTCCTAAAATCCTTATTATGACAGATTATTTTACACTTTAATAGACCTAGCAGATTAATTTACACTAACTAAATAAATTTAGTCTTAATTTATAGAATTGTAATATGAGTTGGAATTTGTCTGTATTTAAGTTATACAAAAATAAGTGAAATACAATTAACTAACCAATTAAGTAATTTATCCGTTCTAAAATGGAGTTAAATTTTCCTATACTGTTTATTATCTTAAATAATGCTAAACCTAACGAAAAGCTGTTAACTCATTCTGTAAAATAAATCATATTTCTCTAATAAAGTGTCTAATACATCATAGTTATCCATATCATAATAGGATCATATTTGACAGTCTTTGGTTACGTGAGGTAATTTTCACTTAACATTTATTTTAATCAATTAAAAGTAAAAATTAGTCATTTCAAGGTCAGTTTTGTCTAGTTCATCGTGGACAGTACACTAAAAATATATAGTCAAACACTGTAGAACTGAAATATGTTTAGTTCTTCAATTTGTGATTCTAACATTAACTTTTGTCAGGTTTAACTTCATTGAGCTTTGTGCTCGCCTCTGAGATGTTTTTGTGTTGAAACACCGAAGAAACTTAAAACTGTTAGAATCGTACCAAACAATGTTATTACATTAGTTTTGTTCAGTCATTGTTTTACCGAAATCTTTTTAATGTATATTGCATATCATATAAGCGGGTAATGCAAAAGCAAATTATTTTTTTTTTTAATATTATATTATTTGTTTTTGTTCCTGGAAATGCTGACAAATGGCCGTGGGTTGACACAACAAATTAATAATAATTATAATACAATATACTTATAATAATTATACTTTTACAAAATATAATCAAACCAAATAAATGCAAAGTACAGTATTATATTAACTTAAAATAATACCATAAAATAGTTTAAATTATACCACTGTAAAAACATTGTTTCCCTGGTGATGAACGGTAACTTTATTAGTCTGAGCAACAATATGTATACATCCCTTTTTAATTACTTTAGCATTTAGATTGGGCATTCAGTGTGTTTTACTCCTCTGCAACATTTGCATAGCGCTGACATGCTCGGTGATTGTTACAATTGTACTTGGATTAGTTATAGAAGATCATCTTTTTTTCGTTTCCATTATCTGAATTAATTCTATTAGCGAGAGAGATTGAAAGTAAATATATATTTTACCACCGTTAATTTTTCCTTAGTCCAGCCTTTGAATGTTACTTATTTTCTTATCATAGTCCAAATGATACAATTAATTTGATCAAATATCTATAAGATAAAGTCACTTCGCTCAGTTATCGCCTTTGCCCTTAATATAAAATAGAAGTCTAGATGTAATTTTTCGTTTTAAAATATAATCCTCAAACTTATTAATATCAAATAATTGAACTATTACAAAAAGACATGATTGAGAACCCAAATGATGGACATTTCCTTGTTTTATGTACACAGTGCATTGAGGTCCTAAGACTAGGCCATTGGAAAGGCTGCCGAATCTTAACCTCACTTTGACATACTTGTTACTTTCAAATTAGTTATTTAATAACATATTATTCTGATATTATATTCTAATAAAATACCTGTATGTTATGAGTTCATTTGAATTATTATTTTACCTGCAATATAGATTTTTTTGAAATATTTTTTTGAATGAATATTTTTTGTTATGAAATATTTTTTATGAAATATTTAATATGTAAAACCATTTTGCTGCTTTCAACAAACCTTGACTATAGCAAGATGGAGAATTGGACAGTATTATTATAGAACATTTAAATATAAAAAATAAGTAGTGATTAAAAATAAATAATTAATAGTACATTTGGGAAAAAAAGTGCTTCATAGAATCTAACCTGTTTTACTTAGAACAGCATGCTTTAAAAAAATTGTCCAATATTTTTCAATAGATAATAATAATAATGTTTATTGCATCAAACCTCAAATGAGGTATTACAATAACTATCGTATATACCAATTTATATTATATCAGTATAACAAAATTTGCCAAAACATCTTTACACATTCATGAATGAAACATGATTACCTTTAATTTTCTGAAAATGAAGGGTCTATTAATTTTTTTATTTATTTTTATTTATTTATTCGTAAGAAGCCGATCGTCAAGATATGGGTGAATATGGATTTCGAATGAGTGTGATGAGTGTAGATGAGCGAATGTAGTCATTGTTACAAACTAAGGCCGACTTATTCCTTAGAAAGTGTCATTAATTAATAGCCCAATGACAAATGAACAGCCGGTGATTATCAGTTGATCCTTCTCAAAATGTATTGACTCTGATTGGGATCGAACTGAGAACCTTTAGCACATGAAGCTGGGATTGAACCAACTACGCTACCGACCAATTTCTAGAGCATTTAATGAAACTATCTTTGTTTAACATATGTCATATCTACAAAATAAAAATCTTATTTAAGTTCCTTACATGAACAATTGTAATAAGCAACGGGTTTCGGAAAATTTATTTACTAAATTTTATTCAACGAAGGCCAAACAACTGATTAAAAACACAAAATAAAAATATTCCAATACAAAAAAGAAAGAATTAGTAAGATATGTGTTTGTTTATATTTTAGTACTTTCACATCAAGTGTCTTTGTAAAAAAAAACTACATGTAAATTTACTTAACATAACATTTTTAGACCCTTATGTAACCCAAGAAATAATTGTAACGGCAAAATATTTTCAGAACTATAACTGAATAGCCTATAGAATGATTTTGTAAAAAATACAAAACATAAAGATGATACATTTGTTTAGCCACACTATTGGATGTAATAAAACTGAAATAATCGTTCAATTATTAAATTATTACTTACGTTATCAATCAGTCAATAAGTCCACAAGAGAGAACTGGACAACGCGTTTCAAATCATCAGACTCATCATCCGATTTTTGTCTCTATTAGTTGAACTTATATGAATCTTATTTAATACAAAGTTCACACGCGTAAAAACACATTCAGCTCTCACTTACACAGTCCTGTGGAATAGCAAGGACAGAAACTGGAGTACACTTCAGTTATGATATTATAACTCTCTTTCACTTCTCGTGATATTATAGTCGATGATATGATAATAATAAAAACCTGATGATGAATCTGTTGATGAATCACACGTCGTTCAGTTCTCTCTTTTGGACAGGTTTACTGATTAATACACACAAATAATTGTTGATCGTCGGTCCGGAGCTAACAAGATTGATTTTATTAATTATTAAAGAACCTTTATTAATAAGGCCATGATTCACGTCTACACATACATTACAACATAATGTATAGCCACTGGGCGTATTACAAAAGGATTATTCTAATTATTACAATAATACGATAAAAATAAAAAATGACTATAAAGAAGGGCCCTGGGATAAAGAGAAAACTTATAACCAAATGTAAGACTGTTTAACATTGAACGTGAGTGTATAAAGAACAACAAAAATTCTAATATGTTCAATAAGTAACAATTTATTTTAAAATATACTAATTTGACATGAAAGAGTTATGAAATAATACAT